>JASAMY010000263.1:0-46570 GCA_030248085.1 Paralinhomoeus sp. GSCO2_6
TCGGCCTCTTGCGCTCATGGTTCTGGGTTCGATTCTTACTTGAGGGATGTCGTGCTGTCGCTGCCCTAGGTTGCAGTTGGCGTTCTTCCCAATGTGTTTGGCGGCAAAACTACGTGGCCCCATATGCCCGTGACATTGCACTTTTAATGACAATGGTCGACAAATGTTTCCGTGTCGAATTTGCATATTGTCGTCGTCGTGAGGACGGCATCGTCAAGGACGGCCTGACGGACGCCTAAGAGCGGCACGCACATGGGCCTCTGCGCGGAGAAGACGGCTCGCGAGCTGGGGATCTCGCGGCAGCAGCAGGACGACTACGCCATCGGCAGCGCCCGGAGGTCCGCCGAGGCGTGGAGGGTGAGTTTTTGATTGTTTGCTTGTGCGTTGGGCCGCTTCTATGATCGCGGGGGCCTCTCTCTCTCTCTGGTCACAATCGACCGCGGCTAGTGAGAGATGAGAGCCGGTCGGGCCGACCCGCCAGGGGGGGGGCTGGCTCCGCTAACGGGCTTTGGGCGCGTATGCACAGTCGCTTTCTAGCATTATCGAGGCGTTATTTTTCTACTTCTAGTAGCAAGTGCTTAGAAATCGAGATGCACAGACGTAGCAAGTGCCATCTACTGGCGTAGATAATGCTAGAATCCTACAGTTGGCACGTAGACTGGTCCGGCGCTGTTTCTCTTCAAACACTGGATAGCGCAAAACGCACATTTTCATAACAGTTTGCGTTTTAAGTACAATATTAAATTACAAAATTACGTTTGCTGATATGCGAAATGTCCAGTCCACGCCCCCTTTTCATTGTTCTCACTTCGAAACAACCAATTTGTGCTATGGACACAATACAGACACACTGTAAACGAATAAAGAGCAAATATCGCGCCCAACAAAGTATAAGTTGGCCTCAGGCATAGAAGACACTAAACAGCCGTATCCAATCGAGCTGGGTAATCAGTTGCGGTGGAGTCAAAGGTGGCGCTGTTGAAGTGGAGGTACCCAGCCGCTCGGCGGTGGTCCACATTTGTCCCCAGCTGGTCCACCCACCTTGCTGGAGATCAATGCTGGCAGGCAGAGCTCATTGGCGCAAGACTCTATTCGTAGACTTAGTAGATAGCAATAACACTAATAACTTACTAGGACTAGTTGCTAAGACTGTGCAGTCACCCCTGGAATTGTCACTGCCGCCGGGTTGGTTCCGCTGGCCGGGGCAGCTCAAGGGACGCCCCAGGACATGGTTCCAGGAGACAACCTGCTGTCCAGACGACTCCGACCATGAAGGTGAGGTTTGGCACTCGTGTCGACCCAGCCGATGGCAGTGACAATTCCGGCCCTATAGGAGACCAGCCCTCCACCAGGATCGCGGTGACTGGGTCTCATCTCTCGCTAGCAGCGGTCAATGAACGATGCGTGGCCAGAGAGAGGCGCCCGCGATCATAGAAACGACGCACGCACGCACGACAAGCAGCTGAGGACGACGATTTTCTCTGTGTCGACAGAGCGGCGCGTTCGCGGCCGAAGTGACGCCCGTGACGGTGAAGACGAACGCATAGGAGAGACGGTCGTCAGCGAGAACGAGGAGTACAAGAAGGTCAACTTCGACAAGCTGAAGACGCTCAGGCGGGTCTTCCAGAAGAGGGTGGGTGAAGAAAAAAAAACTGCGTTTGTCGACGTGGCGTTGAGAAACGTGTCGACTGTCGACAAGTGACGGCGGCAGTGACAATTCCGAGCCGTTACGCAGCCAGCCCCCCAGAATGGGGTGACTGGGTCTCATCTCTCACTAGCAGCATTCGATTGTGATCGTAGATCGTAGCAACGGCCCACACACCAGCGAGCAACCAGCTGTCAGCTAGCGAGAAGCGCACTTAAACGCGGGTCAGGGCGGATGACGGCGATGCGAGGGGGGGAGGGGTCTGAGACGGGCTCTCTCCCACACCCTGCTGAAGTGCTCTCCCCCATGGCTTCAGAAGAATCCAAGATCCCCCCCCCCCGGGGTTCGGTATGTTAGCTCTGCACCTGTATCTGCTTCCCTCCTTTAGACGGCACCATCACTGCGGGCAACGCGTCGACGCTGAACGACGGCGCCGCCGCAGTCGTCCTTATGACGGCCGAGAAGGCGGCCTCGGCCCTGGGCGTCCAGCCGCTGGCTCGCGTCGTCGCCTTTGCCGACGCCGCCTGCGCGCCCGTCGACTTCGGCATCGCGCCCGCTCTGGCCGTGCCCAAGGTCTCGGGGTTCTTCTTCTTCTGGCGAGAGTGGTCGTGTTTCGTCCACCCTCGCGGGGCTACAGGGGGGGGGGGCATGAATTGAGAGGGGGCTATTCCAGCTTCGAAGTTCGATTTTCTTTTTATTTTGGACGAACAGTAGACCGGAAAGAGGAAATGGCGTAAACACGTGATCGGTATCAAAAGTGTCGCGCAATACTAGAGGGTCTTTCTCATAAGGGGGTGGGGGGGATTTACGTTGTCGACTCAATGCCAATGCAAGGTCGTGTCGACCCAGGCGCTGTCAGCCGCGGGCCTCTCGGCAGAGGACGTGTCGCTGTGGGAGCTGAACGAGGCGTTCAGCGTCGTGGCGCTGGCCAACGTCCAGAAGCTGGGGCTGGACGTGAGCAAGGTCAACGTGCACGGTGGCGCAGTCTCCCTGGGCCATCCGCTGGGGTTTGGTGTTTTTTTTTTGTCGGGTGTCGCTTGTCGACACACAGTCAGAGGCAGGGGATGGCCTAGTTGAGCGCACGGTTCTGGGTTTGATTAACGCTGACTTCCCCGCCAATGTATCTTCTCGTGCTGTCGCTGCCCTAGATTACAGATGGCGTTCTTCCGAATGTCTTTGGGTAATACGCGGCTCTAGACCGGAAGGCGTCATGGAGATGGGCAGCATGCTCCATACCTGTAACTTCGGGGGTCGGGGCCCCGCAGAGTTTTTCCAACTCCCCAACCCCAACCCCCCCCCCCCAGGAATTTTCCCAAAGGATTTTCACTCAGTCTAAGACGATAAAAGTGAGTAAATGTTGGTGTATTACAATGCTTTTCAGTGTTATAGGACCATAAAACAGCGAAATAACACCGTTTAGACCCTTATTTATACCTCAAAAAGTGGCCGGCTACCCCCCACTTTTCCTCCATACACCCTCCCCCACCCCCAGAATTCGGCCATTTACCCCCCCTCCCCAACACTCTTCCAGACCCGGTTACAGGTATGGCAGGCATGCTCTATGGGCCATCGGCGTTCTAGCGTTTGTTGCCCTGAATCTCCATAACGTGTCAACAAGATTCATTATGTCTCGTGACTGCAGCATGTCGGGCGCGCGTCTCTTCGTGCACCTCTGCCACGCGCTGGAACCCCAGCAGTACGGCGGTATCGGCATCTGCAACGGCGGCGGTGGCGCCTCGGCGCTGATTCTTCAGCGACTGTGACCCAAATCCTGGCGCGACAACCGATTTTCTTTAGTCGAAACAATTGATTGCTAGCATGGCATTGCCATCAAGGCGCATTGATACCTAGTTACAGGGAAGATCGTGATTTATGGGTGATTTGGTGAATCGTTAACCGTTACATGCTCTGTGTCCCGCACCGTCCTATGCTCTTTGACGATCCGACAGGAGCGGCGTCACAGCAAAAAAAAACAACAAATAATTGTTGCCCACTCGCGTTACAGACAGCGACAAGTTGACAACGCAATCTCAACCGCTGCCTTGCAGGCGCCTGAGATGAGGGACGGGATGCCATTTGAGGCGTTGCGTGTGGTGGCGATGCTGACGCTGTGAGATCGCATCAGTCAGCTTTTCGCACTGGCGCCTCCAGGGGTGGGGGAAAGGGGGGAATTCCCCCTCCAGAAATCGGAAATCTAGGGGGGGGGGGAAGGGATAGGCGGTGGGAGAAGAAACGCGCAAAGTGGGCCTAGTTTTCAGCATAGCATAGCTTGTAGGTAGCCGAAAACAGCAAAATTTTCGTCCGCGGCGCCGTTTATATTCGTTAATCGTCGAAAATGGACCGATTAGGTGTCCAAACCACTGCCAAAATGGCCCAACATCCAAAAAGTTCAACAGGGCCCTCCCTTCTGCAAAATACCTCCTCCCCCCTCCGAAATTTTTTTCTGGATCCGCCAGTGCTTGTTCGTACACCAGTGGTTGCGTTATTTTTGCTTGCATTAGAACAAGCGCAGTGGGCGGTTCCGAAAACATGAAAATTGGACTGGCAATGGTCTGCGTGCTACTGTTGGTGGTCGTGCAGATCGATTGTCAGACGCGATTTGGAAGCTGAAATTGCATAAACGGGCCACAGGCGCCTGCGCGCGACGCCACACCAGCCGTGTGACCTAAACTCCCCTCCCCACGAGTCGACCAAGTCGAGATTTGCGCAATCGATAACAAAACAACGCTCGGGAAACGTTTCCCTGCTGACACCCCCGTCCGAGAGCCAGTCAAGTCTCGTCGATGACTCACTGGCATTGGCAGGCCGGAGGAGCTCTCAAACTCGTCGAACCTCATACCTCACACCTGTAACTGGGGGAGGCGGGTTGCTCTATTTAGACCTTATATTGACATATTTTTTTCGACACCAACCCGCCACTTTGCCACTTTTTGGGTCCTGGAAGCCCCCACCCTTTGAAGGGCCATATCGTACACGGTTTTGCCTGGTTACACTTACACGTATATGCTCCTTCCTTCCAAGTCAGCCCGAAGCCGGTTATTAGAGAATCAGCGTACGATGAGCTTGCTTTCGTCCGCATGCTAATTTCTCGTCGAACGTACACGTCTGTACAGGCGCGGCGCAAGACGCGCCACACGCGGCGCTCCACGACTTCGCCCTATAAAAGAAAATCGCTTTCGAACGGAAGTCATTACAATAGTTGCCCTTGTCGGCTCTCTAAAAACGCCAGTCATTATGCAAATGTAGCAAAAATTCGCATAAAAAACGGTGTAGAACGATGCTCGGCACGCCACAGGTAGCGGCGCTACTGCTTCTTGTCAAAGCCGGAGACTGCGGCTCAACACAGCGGGATGGGGGTGCTCCACAGGCGGGAAGTGTGGTCGACCCCCGGCTGTTGATCGACGTCCACTTTAACCTCAACCCTCCAGCGGGCGACTACGCTCTGGGTCCGCACTCGAGCAGAACCTTCCTCTGCTCTGTCGACATCGTGATGCCCCTTCACTGGCGCCTGTACCAAGCCGACGGCTCCTGGAGAAAGGTGGCCGAGAACGGCAGAGTTGTCGTCGACGCTGCTCTCGCTTCGAGCGGCGGCCGACTGCGTTGCGCTGTCGAATTCCCCGTCGGCGGGCACATCAAGATTAGCGACGCGATCAGCATTCGGCCGGAGTCGGCCCCGAAACTCACCAAGAAACCAAAACCGCTGGTTGTCCGGCGCGACTGGCCGGCGCTGTTTTCTTGCGGGTTTACCGGCGACAATTTGAACGTGGAGTGGTATCACAATGGGCGAAAGATCACGTCCCAGAGGTACAGTGTGGCACGTTGGCCAACCGTTGTTGTACATACACGTGCGTCATCATTCAGTGGTGGCGCCAGGGTCTTTGGCAACGGTCGCGCTGTGCACATGGCGCGAGTCAGAGAAGCGGACGCTGGAACGTACGAATGCGTGGCCAGCAATTCGGCCGGCATCAGCCGCGACGCTGCTCGTCTCGACGTCGTCGACTCGACGGCGCTCACGTCACGCTATCTCATAGCCCCTCCTCCATTGGTCGTCACCAGTCTCGGCCGTGACGTGCTCCTCGAATGTGTCGCCAGTCGGCAGGGATGCGACCAGCTGAAGTGGAGGCGGCTCCGTGGTACGGAATCGTTGGCTGTTTGTTACGTGACGCGACCGTTGACATCGATGACACAGGCAAACGCTTCGGCAGCAAAGCGCGCTTTGCCGGCACCAACCTGTGGCTGCCCGACGTGTCTGCCAGCGATTCTGGATGGTACAACTGTCGTTGTGCCAAGCCCGGGGGCGACACCATCGCTCACAAGCTTGTCCGCCTAGTTGTCATAGGTTGCACTGTGCGGTGTATGTCTGGCCCTCTGGTGTCCACTCTACACTACAACCGGGAGTTTGCAGTGCCGCCGAGGCTCACCACGCATACGCACTCCGCCGTCGATGCGTTGAAGCACTCACAAGGCTCTTACTCCTTCAAATGCACCATCGCCGACGCCCAAGGCCGTCGATACGCGCACACCGCCCAGTTCTACAAAGATGGGGAGCTGGTCATCGGTGACGGCCGCAGGAAGGTCTGTGTAAAGATCTTCGGCCACTGTTCTTCTTGTTGTTGTTGTTGCTGTTGGCGTAGGGGGCAACGCTAGGACGCCGTCAATGGCCCATATACCTAGCATACCCTTCTCCATGCCACCTTCCAGTCTAGAACCGCATACCGTAAATTCTCCAATAGAAGCCCCCTCCAATAGTGCCCTCCCCCCCGGGGGGGGGGGGGGCAAGTCAATTTCAAATTCGCGCCAAAATCAAATTTTGAATGCTACCCAGTTGCATTAAAAGTGCATGCACGGTGTGTAATCATGTGTGTAATACACGTATGTATTTCAATTAAACTTTTAAATTCCGGCTACCTGTGTGCATTTTAAGGCATTTTAATGTTAAATTTTGCTGCAAAATTGCGCAAAAATCTGACGAAGTGAATAGTGCCCTCCTCTTGAGAGACATTGAAACTATGGTGCCCCAGGGGGCACTATTGGAGGTCTTACGGTAAGTAGCCAAAGACACTCTAGGGCAGACCTATCTAGGGCAGCAGCGACGGCACGAGAAATTCCATGGATCCATCGAGAATCGAACCCAGCAGGACCGTGCGCGCAAGAGGCCGATTCTCTACCACTACGCCATCCGCTGCCCTTGGGCCACTGACTGTGCACTGTAGACGATGAAGTGGGACCGCTGGCAACTCGAGTTCGCGCTCTTCATTCGCAACAAGTACATCCTGGAGCGTGACGAGGGCGTGTACCAGTGCTTTGTCGACAACGGCGTCGGCGTCGCCAGCGGCGTCGTCTTCCTCGACGTCGACGAGCGGTCGCTGGCGCGCGCGCCCCCCGCCACGACGACCTCGCGCACACACACAGACACGCGCGCCGCTCGTGACGCTCCCTGGCGCATGCCGCCCTCGGCGCCCTCGGACATCGACCAGCTTCTCTCGAGTGCGCGCGGCATGCGGACCTGAAGGTGCTGCCTGGCCAACGCTCGCGCTGGCGCATGCCGCCCTCGGCGCCCGTCGACATCACCACCCCCCCCCGCTTCTTTACCCCAAAATGCATCGATGGCGTTCTGCGCGCACGGCTCATGCGGAAGGCTCTGAAGGTTGCTGCTATCCCCCCCTGGCCAACGCACGCGTCATGCAGCCGCTCCGTCCCATTCTAGAGGACGATGTTATTACGGATGGCTGCCTGCCGACGACGAGCTGCGACGTCGCGACGCGTCGCTGTCGCTACCACTACACGAGCGACGACGGCCACCACTGGCCGCCGTATCGCGACACCGACTACACGTTCAAACTCATTTACGGCTCGGACTCTCTCATGCTCGGGACGGCGTCACGCTTCGCCGAACAGACCATCAGAATCGACGGATGTGTGTTCGCCCACGCAGGCGCACGCACGCACGCACTCAACACATGGTATTGCCCTTGGTTCAGATGCGTCGGACAGTTTGCCACTCGTGGTATCTGCTGTCGCTAGCGGAGCGGTTTCTCTCAAGTGGTCTGAACCGACTGATGACAGAATCCGCGATTCGCTGCAACGGTACCTTTTGGAGTACCGGCCATTTGAAAACAACGCTGCCGTCGTTGCGCAGCAAGTGCCAAAGGTCTTGACCGAGAAATTGATTACCGGCCTGGATGCCGCTGCTGCGGTTGGAGTCTACGAGTTTCGCGTCATACCGCTGCTCCGCTCTGGCATTGACGCAAGCCGATTTCGCTCGTTCGTCTGGACGCCCTTCGCGATGCGCACCTACCAGCCGGCGCCTCTGGCAGCGCCGCAGATCGAGGCGCGTGCCCAGGACTCTTCGACGGTGCTCGTCAGTTGGCGGTTCTCCGACGAGTCGGCGCTGACCGCGGTGAACGTCAGACTCGCAGCCGAGCCTGGCCGAGTCGAGTCTTCGAGTGCGCCTCGTCAACGCTCCCTTCTAGTCGGCGGCCTTGCCGCGGACGCCACCTACGTCGTCACGGTCGCCGGGGTCGATTCTCGCGGTCAGCTGGGCTATGAAACCGCCACCTTGGTCAAGACGCCGTCCGAACCAATCAGCGGCACGCCTGTGCCGCCCGTCTTGGCACGGCCGAAGTTACGCAAATACGCGTTGTGGGCTGCTGGCAATTGGAATGTGAAGTTGAAATGGCCGTCCAGTCTGGACACTCCGTTCACTCTCGAGACGACACTTGGAGGCACTCGACGACGATACAGCATGAGTGGAGCGGAGCAACGCTTCGTGACAATCCACTACACGTTTCGTTCGTTTAGCTTGGAGCCATCTTACGCGGTTTCGGAAGTTTTTCCAAAGGGCTTTTCAATTTCCGTCGCGACCAACAACGCCGAGAATCGGTCGAGCCGGTACGGCTGCGGGGCCCCAGCAGTCGCGGACGCCGAACTAGCGGTGACTACCAAAGCCATAGAACGACCCGTCGCACCATTGAAATTCTACAGCGCGCGCTGCTTTAACGAGAAAGACAAAGAAGACTGGGAGAGCGCAGGAGCGCACGCATGTCACACAGTACGAACATACCTGTAATTAGAACAATGCAAATAACATGCGAATACATTCACCCAAATACAATAATTCAACTAAAATGATAAGATAAAAATAAAAATAAATCAAAGCCGCGAGAAATCGATTCGATGGTAGTAGGTGGATGATAGCAGTCGGCTGATGGTAGTCTGCACCGTTCTCCTTGCACCTGAACATTCTAACGCGAAAGACGCAGAACGAAGACAAAAAACGTAAATTGTAAAATTAAAATAAAATTAGACGACCCTAGGTGTTTTGGCCCTTCTCACTGGACACCTGACCTGGCAGGGCCACGTCAGCAGTGACCAGCTCAAACTACCTAGCTGTAACTGGGGGGGGGGGGCTTTGGGGCCCCACTATTTTCCAACACACACCCAACACCCCCCCCCTCCCGACCCCCCAGAACTTTTCCAAAGATTTTCACCATGTCGAAAACGGTAAAAGTGTGAAAAGTGTGTGTGTAAAACGGCAAGTCTGACTGCGCCTGTACACTGTTCTTCTATACATACAATCTTCTGTGCAAACCGGCGAACAGTACAAGGAACAGGGCACGAAGCGGCGATCTTCACAAAGGAGAGACACACTGGATATGTATGCACTGACGGAACACTGATCTGTACACTGCTTTACACTCCTGTGCTTGAGAGAAGGCAGGGTATTTACCTAGGTATGGGCGGCGAAGAGAGGGAAACAGGACGCGATCTCAGCGTCCGCTTGTGCCGCGGGCGTCCAGTCCGGTCTTGCAGCAGGCGCGCTGCCGCCGCCGCTTGTCAGCTGAGGGACGCCGCTTGGGCCGTAGGCAAGGCTTGAGCGCTGACGGCGGCTGGATCAGAGGGCGCAGCTGCAGTCCGGTCGGCTGGAGCTTGGCTTGGCGGCGCTTGAGGGGTACGCGACGCCTGGCTGCTTGTGACTGGTCGGCACGTGGTTGGCGTTCTTCGGAAAGTCCA
This sequence comes from Paralinhomoeus sp. GSCO2_6, assembly GCA_030248085.1. Taxonomy (NCBI): domain Eukaryota; kingdom Metazoa; phylum Nematoda; class Chromadorea; order Monhysterida; family Linhomoeidae; genus Paralinhomoeus; species Paralinhomoeus sp. GSCO2_6. The sequence continues at coordinate 9,659 of JASAMY010000263.1, forward strand.
GCGCTGGGCGCTATTCAACTTTCCGCCTTCCCTACAACCGCGGCAGCGCAGCGACAGGACCCAGGGGGAGGGGGGAGCCAGTCACACAAGCCCTGTCGTAACCCGTATTCGTTCGAGAACTGCAGTGGGCGAGTAGCAGCAGGACCTGTTCTTCCCACATCGCCCGGGAGTCGACGAGCCACTCGCCACGCCATGGAATGGGCCGTGTCGGACGTGTTGAGTGAAGTGTCGTTGAACTTGTCGCCGACAGACGTCGCCAGTTGTTGCCTCGTCTGTCGCCGATGGGCGAGAGGCAGCTGCTGGTTGGTTGCTTGTCGAGAGACTGCGTGGCCTTCCAGCTTGTGCTCGTCGACAACAACTCCGAGCTCATCGTTGAACCCGCTACTAATCGACGCCTCGTTGTGCACCGGCAGACGACGCACGAGTACACGGTGCTGCTGAGGTCGGCCCGCGGCGTCGCGACGACGCTGAGAGGCGGCTGGGCGGTGGAGAGCGAAGTCGACGCCGTCCGCGCCGTCCTGGCCAACTGGGCGCGCCTTCGCGTCTCCTCTCCTTTAGCCTCGGCGTCTCAGGCGACCACTGGTCTCAGAATAGCGACTGCTTCGACGAACTGCTCCTATGGACCCTGGCCAGCATCGCTGCGCAAATTCCAACAAAATTCAAATTCCAAAATTCCAACTTCCAACCCGACCTACAAGTGGTGTTTATACACAGTTACACCCATTAATGTAATTCTTGATTGAGTCCCAGAGAACATTCTGAAGAACGACTTTACACGCTATTCTTCGTTGTTTATGTTCGCCGTGGGTAGCACGGCAACTGGTTTCGTGGACATGCGAGACAACAGCACAAAAAATCGGGCAGGATTTCCATTAGATGCAGCCGCATGTGAGCGGCGTACACAAATTTAACAGGTAACTTTCAAGTTTTTCAAAGCTAACTTTAGCACAAGTTAACTTGAGTTACTCTAGCTATTTAGAGTGTCCAACTCAAGCTAAAGTTAGCTCAGGTTATTTAGTCCTCAAAAACTCGAGTTAAGGTTAGTTTAACTTTTCAAAACTTCAACTTTTAAGTTAACTGAACTTTTCATTTCAAGTTCCCAAGTTTATGTGCCTGCCTCTCTACAGTTACATTTGCAGGTCAATGCTTTGTCGCTTGCCCGAGTTTTTCCCGATTAAAATGTGACATGCTAAAAGAAAAACCCTGTAGATTCCATCGTGGCAGATTAAAATATCTTGAGAGAAAAGATCGCGCTATTAGTGACACAACTGTGTCTGGCCAGTGTCTGGCGTATGTAGTTCTACTTCCTGCTCCATTTGACGTTCCTGCAGACAGCGACAACACTTTTCAACTGCTCGAGCCATCGCACGGTACCAGTTGATGGTCGTCTTGCGAGAAGGGATGCCTTTTCTAACCGTGTTGTGCGTGGTGTGTGCGTGGGCGCTGTAAGATCGGAGCAGCTGTCTTCAACTATCCGGTTCTTGGTTCTTGGCACCCCTGACGCAGCCTCACGCACGCCTTACACACACACACACACAGACCGTTGCTGCTATGTAGGTACTTTGGCAGAATCAGAGAAACGCGCGAGCCAAAAACATGGCGGTTCGACTTGCGCTGGCGCTAGTCTGCGTGCTGTCGTTGGGCGTGTCGACGCAGGTCACCGACTTGCTGGACCTGCTGTACGAGATTGCGGAGTGTGAGTGCCCATCTTGCTTGTCACGTCAACGGCGGATTAAAGTTCGTCGACGCGCACAGGCTCTGAGCAGTTTCCCGAGGACGGCGACGTGCAGTTTGGTCGCGCCGAAGAGTGCACCGACCCGCCCTGCGTCTGGCCCAACGAGGCGTGCACGTTCGACGTCAGCGAGTACGACATCGTCTTCCGCTGCGTGCCGCGTACGTGCGTTGCCTGTCGGCGCTGCTGGCACCGTCGCTTGCCTCCATTGCCCGCTTCAGTCAATGACGCCTGCAAGGCGAAGCTGCTCGAGCCCACTACCACTCTTAGCACTACAACTGACTTGTCGGATCTGCTGTACGAGACGCCGGAGTGTGAGTGTCTCTCTTCCAGTGCCCTTGAGGGCTGAGTAAAGTCTGTCGATGCGCGTAGGCGCCAAGCAGTTCCCAATGGACGCCTACGTGCAGCCCAGCAGCCTCGACGACTGCACCGACCCGTCCTGCGTCTGGCCCTGGGAGGCGTGCACCTTCGACCACGACCACTTCGACTACAGCTGCAGGCGCCGTGCGTTGCCTGTTGAGCATACTTGTAACCGGGAATTGGACCTGGGGGGGGGGAGGGTTCGTGCACTTTCTGGGGGGGGGGGGGTGGGGGGTGGAAAATCTGGAGGAGGGGGGGGGGGGGTCTGGGAAGGAAAAAAATAGGCGCTTTGGTTGATTTTTGGTCAAAAAGACACTGTAAAAACCCTAAAATAGGCACTTTTTAGTCAAAATACACTGTAAATAACCCAATATAGGTACTTTTTGGGCGATTTTTGCTCAAAAGCACCATACAAAACACATTACCATTTTGAGTTTCAAATTTCTGGGGGGGGGGGGGGGGGGGGGGGGGGGTGTGGGTAGGGTCAAAACCAGCAAGTGGGGGGGGGGCGGGGAACCCCCCCCCCCCACCAGTTACAGGTATGCTGTTGAGACGCAGCCGAAGACGCGCGCCTAAGTCGGTCCCTTCAGTCAACGATGCCTGCCGGAAAATGCTAGGCGGGGGCGCGCCGACCGAGGAGCCGCCGACGACCCCGCCTCCGACGACCACCACTGAAGAAGTGACAACGCCCCTCTACGAGTCGCGCAGCTGGCCGGAAGCGATATACGACATTCCGGAATGTGCGCACGTCCTTGCGGTACCCACTTGCACACCTCGTCCACTCCTATGCCAGTATCTACCTCACCCTTGCACCTCATCTTTCACCACCCTCACCTCACCCTCACACGTGCACACCTTTTTTTTAGGGGAGGGGGGGGGGAGGGGGAGTCGCCACTCCAACTCCACCCCAGCTACATATTTTGGTGTAGAATCGCTGAGTAAGTTTGGTCGAGGCGCAGCGCACCCACAGGTGAGGCGCAGTTCCCCGAGCACGGCGACGTGCAGCCTGGTCGCGCCGACGAGTGCGTCGAGCCGCCCTGCGTTTGGCCTCGCGAGGCGTGCACGTTCGACGTCAGCATGGACCACCTCGTCTTCCGCTGCGTTCCGCGTGCGTTGCCCCGCTGACGAAGACGAGCGCCTCTGTCGCACACGCTTCAGTGAATGTCGCTTGCCAAGCAAGGCTGCTGAAAGAGGAAACAAAGATCTGGGGCTGGGGCGTATCCAGGATTGGGGCCAGCGAGTGGCCTAGTGGTGGTAGAGAACATCCCTGCAACCACTGGGTCTGGCCGAGTGCGAGGGGGGGGGGAGGTGGAGCAAAAAGTGGGACTAGGTGATCATTTTCTAACTTATCGAACTTTTTGGCTGTCTGAGGATTTTTGAGGGTGGCAATATCGACATCTGCCGGGGGGGCAATTGTCTCCATTGTCTTGGACGCGCCTATGACGCCGCCAGAGATGGCGGAGCCGAAGAAGAAGAAGAAGAAGAAGAAGAGCTTGCTGGACCTGTTGTACGAGACGCCGGAATGTGAGTGTCCCTGGCTCCCCCCCCCCCTTTGAAGTTTGGAGAGCATCCGTCGACGCGCCCAGGCATTGAGCAGTTCCCCAAGGACGGCGTCGCGCAGATCGCTCGCGCCGAACTCTGCGGCTCTCCCTGCGACTGGCCCCAGGAGACGTGCACTTTCGTCGTCCCCGACCCCCGCGCCAGCGACGTCGTCTTCCGCTGCACGCCGCGTGAGTCAGTGGCTCGTCGGACGTCGACATTACCTGTACTGTACGACGTACGTAACCGAGTCCGGCAGAATGCGGAAGGGGTTGTAAATGACTTTTGGAGAGGGCGTGGGTAGAGATGGTTTCAATTTCGAAAATATATTTTTTTATTAAAAAAGAAATTTATTTTAATAAAAAAAATGGGACCTTTCTTTTTTTAATTAAAAATTTTTTTAATGATTAAAAAAAGTGAAAATTTTTGGTTTTGTTACTATTTTTCGCGTTTTCCCTCTAGTTTTTCACCAGTTTTGTGTCTTCCCTTCGAGATTGTGCCTGATACAGTGCTAAATTTGGCCCTTTGTTGCATTCAGGGGGGGGGGGGGGTGCCACTCTGCCGTTTTTCGTGTTCAGTTTTTGCGCACTCGCCGCCGCTCGCCAACGCGCCAGCGGATTTGCATCAAAATTGGTGGCTAAGTAGAAAATTTCACGGGCTACAAGATGGTGTTAACAGTTTCTAGCCGCTTTTGGAATTTTCGCGAGAACAGTCGCATTCTTCTGTCGCGGTGTAAAAAACGCGCTTTACAGTAAATTTATGCCCAGCGTAAAAGTTTTTATTAAAAGCCAAATTTAAAAATCTAAAAGACTAGGATTACGGGTATTGCCCTGAAGTTAATTTCATCCCATTATAGCTCCGCTCCAGCTCGTACCCAGATGGCAGGCCAGAGCGAAAACTGAAAATCCACTTTTCGCGCCGTTGAGTTCTAAAACTTTAACCATCCATTTCTAAACAAAAAGTTGTTGGAATTAAGTAAAATATGGGTTAGTATAACCGCCTCGACGTCCTCTTTCAAATGCCGTATCGCGCGCCGCGCTCCGACCTACGGTTCGGCCACACGACGCCGATAAGCGATCGCGGCTGCCAAAATCGGTCAAAAATTCAAATTTTGTGAGTTCAGGTTCTCAGCGCTGGGGAGGAAATTCGCAAATCCGCTCGACAAAAAGTTTTCTACCTACCTCGACTACGAACCACAAAAATCTCATCGCTGGGCGATAAGCATGCAGGCCTGGCTAGACCAAAAGGTGTGTTTTTGTCCATTTTTCATTGTAATTGCAATCTTTTAAGTCTATTTTCTCACGCGTTTGTTAATTATATCCAAAACGGTTGTGCAATTTAGATTCGCCTCATCATGCTGAACAACCGGACGTGCGATGCGACCAGGTTTGGAAACTTTTTATTTTCTTGAGTTTTGAGCACCCCAATTCTGGAAGTTGGAATAACTATAAAAAATAAAAAGTTTGCAAACCTGGTCGAATCGCACGTCCAGTTGTTCAGCATGATGAGGCGAATCTAAATTGCACAAACGTTTTGAATATAATTAACAAACGCGTGAGAAAATAGACTTAAAAGATTGCAATTACAATGGAAAATGGACAAAAACACACCTTTTGGACTAGCCAGGTCTGCATGCTTATCGCCCAGCGATGAGATTTTCGTGGTTCGTAGTCGAGGTAGGTAGAAAACTTTTTGTCGAGCGGATTTGCAAATCTCCTCCCCAGCGCTGAGAACCTGAACTCCGAATATTTGAATTTTTGACCGATTTTGGCACCCGAGACCGCTTACAGGCGCCATGCGGCCAAACCGTAGGTCGGAGCGCGGCGCGCTATGCGGCATTCGAAAGAGGACGTCGAGGCGGTTATACATAGCCCATATTTGTCTTTATTTGAACTATTTTTTGATTAGAAATGGACGTTTAAAGTTTTGGTACCAAATGGCGCGAAAAGTGGATTTTCAGTTTTGGGCCTGGCCCGCCATGGGGGTGCGTGCTGGAGCGGAGCTATAATGGGATGAAATTAACTTCGGGGCAATACCCGTAATCCTAGTCTTTTAGATTTTTAAATTTGACCTTTAATAAAAACTTTTACGCTGGCTATAAATTTACGGTAAAGCGCGTTTTTTACACCACGACAGAAGAATGCGACTGTTCTCGCGAAAATTCCAAAAGCGGCTAGAAACTGTTAACGCCATCTTGTAGCCCGTGAAATTTCCTACTTAGCCACCAATTTTGATGCAAATCCGCCAACGCGTTGGCGAGCGGCGGCGAGTGCGCAAAAACTGAACACGCGCGCCCATTATAACAGCGCGGAGTGGCACCCCCCCCCCCCCTGGTTGCATTTAGGCATTGAATGTGGACATAGGTACATGCCACCACGTTACCTGTGTGGCATACATGTTGTACATGGTACATTGTAGTGCACCTGTGTGTGTAAAACGAGCTATTCATGCATTTGCATGGCCGTTTATGCGTTTAAGGATAGAATACGGACACAGGTACATGCCGCCACGTTCTCTGAGTGTTGTATGTACATGTACCATATGTTGTACATTGTACATGGTATCATACATAGTAGTGCACCTGTGGGTGTAAGCAAGCTATTTATGTATTTGTTTGGCCATTTAATGCATTTGTGGATCACAATAGCTCTGAAAGACCCTCTACAAGGTGTATTTACACAAATATATGGCACCTTACATCGTCTGAACCCTCCTTTAATTTAGAAAAGAAAATTTTTTTTCTTAATTAAAAATTTTTTTTTTAATAAAAAGAAATTCGCCGATTTTTTTTTAAAACCATCGCTATGCGTGGGGTAAAAGGATATTTGTGAGGGGGAGGGGGTATAGTGAGCAAAGTGGGTGGGGGACGGGGATGGGTAAATGGAAATTATTTTCGCTAAATAAGGTCCAATATAGGTCTTTTTTGATAAAAAAATGCTCAAACAGGGTCTGAATAGTGTCATAGGTATACCGCTGAGAAGTACTGCAAGACACAGATATTCACTTATTATCGTTGGTTTAGCACTGCATTTTTAAAAATTCCGGGGTTGGTGGGGTTGCGAAAATTCTGGTGCAGGGAGGTAAGTATCTAGCCGGACAACGCTGCCGACACGCGCCTCCGACTTGCGTTTCAGTCAACGACGCCTGTAAGGAACAGTTGGGACGGAAAACGCCGGCCGATTCGAGCACTGCAGAGGTCGTGAAGACGACGACACTCCGCGCACAGAAAGGGCGGCGACCCCGGCGGAAGTGACGGCGACGACGATGCGACGACAACGGGTAAGCGCGTGGGCGTGAGGCGTCCCACCATATCTGTAATCGGGTCTGGGCCCAGTGGGGGGGGAGGGGTAGCTGACCATTTTTTTTACTTATACTGGTCAAAACTGGGTCTGAGCAGAGTAAAAAATACTGGGGGTGGTGGTCAAACCCTAACCCCAGTTGCTCCGCTCCCCTCTCTTGTTGTGTCACAGGTTTCGCGAGGATGCGCCGACTGGCGGCACTAGCGGATCCAGATGGGGGGTGCGGGGGGTCTCCCCCTCCTGTCAGCTCAGATTTGGGGGGGGGGGGGGAGGAAGGGGGAGAGTTCATGGGGAGAAGAAAGAAAAAAGGACGAGCACAGGGGCAAAGTGCGCAGATTTTTACGTTTTCCTTGGATTTTTGCACTCAAAAGCGTAAAATTTTCGCGCAAATTGCAACTCACTATTGTGCGTTGAAAATAGTTCAAACAAAGCAAACGGCGATGCCAGGGCCAAAACTTGACTTTTTGAATAAACTGCGATGATAAAAAATTGACCTTCTCCCCCCTCTGTCGCAAAATCCTGGATCCGCCAGTGACTGGCGGTGTACAATTCCAGCATGTCATGTCCAGCATGTGTGACATGTCAGTAGTACGCATACATGTAACCGGGTTTTTGAAGTGGGGGGGTCGGAGACCATTCTGGGGGGGGGGGTCAGCAGATTTGAAGAGGGAGGGGGGGTGTCAGCGGGTAAAAAAGAGTACCTAAATAGGGTCTAAATCAGTGGCGGCGCCAGGATTCATAGTTAGGGGGGACAGTCCAAAAGTTACAGGGGGCAGTTTGAAAAGTTGGAGCTCTACAGGCCAGCATAACCAGAGTGGTTCCAGGAACATTTTCGGGGAGGGCAAGACTATGTACCCACATCACCTTCTCAGAAAACCCAGCGCCGCAGGCAAATTTTTTACTCTGCTGGCACGCGGAGTAGGCGCGGCAGGCACCTTTTTGAAAAGAAGAGGAAGTAAACGCTCGATACATGAATACGCAAAATACGTACACCTATGTACCTACATACATCGCCTTCTCAGAAAACCCAGCGCCGCAGGCAAATTTTTTACTCTGCTGCGCCCTACTAGGGTTTTTTAAATTTTTTACTAGGGTAAATTTTTTACCCTAGTCCTTGGGAACCTCACAGAGTAGATCCCAGATCATTCCCATGATTCCCAGATTTTTGCAATTGATCCCAGATCAATTGTGGCAGACGCGTCAAAACGTGCACCGCAAATGCCCATCTTTTTTGTTAAAAATCAGCGCTGTTTCAAAGTTTTGTCCCCTACACCTACCTTGCGCCGCAGGCGAAAATTGGCTGTTGAACGTCGTTTTCTTCATTTTTTTGGCGTAAAATTCAGCAGAATTTACATACGCCCCTTCGGCCCTCGTCTCCGCCCATTGAGCTCAAATTTAAACAGGAGGTAGGTAGGTACCCTGTTGCAAAAAATTTCAGCAAATTCCTAACACCCATCGAGCTTTGCATGTCTGCGCTTTTGGGGGAGGGCAGTGCGTGCGATGATGAGAGAGAACGCCTATCTACACGCCGCCAGAATGGGTGAAGCGCGCTATTGAGTGGGCTGCGCTCTCCTTCAGCCATGTTTTTAGGACTCTGCCCCAATATCTTGACTGGCAGTGAAGGACTCGCCTGTACACAAGCAAAGTGTTTTCATTTGCAATTTGTTATGCACTTATACACACACAACACAAGCTCTCGTACATGATGGAGAGCAAAAAGTTGCAGGGGGCAGTCCAGAAGTTAGGGGGGGGGGCAGTCCAGAAGTTAGGGGGGGGCAGTCCGCCCCTCCCTGCCCCTATGTAGCGCCGCCACTGGTCTAAATAGGCACTTTTTGGTAAAAAAAAGGGCAAATAAGGCTATAAATAGCGTTATTTAGCTGTTTTAGGGTCAAAAAAACACTGAAAAAGATGAAAACTACACTACTTGGTACAACTGTAGACAAGTTGGAAAACTTCAGAAAAATTCTGGGGGGGGGGCTGGGTAGGGGTAAAATTGTGGCTGGGGGGTGGGTAACCCGCCCCCCCCCCCCCCAGTTACATGTATGGTATTACGCCATCCACCCAATAACGCTTGTTTTACTGCTTGCTTGATCGCCAACATTGTGCATTGCTCATATCATTCGATGCGAAGGAGAACGGGTTTCGGAATGGTTTTGTCTCCATGTGCACCAACTCATGGTTGTTGACAAATCCGAACAAAAAAAGGAACAAACACTGACAGCATCCAAATTTCAACAGAAAAAACACTTCACAGGCGCCCGCCGCCGCAGGAACAGGCTTGCACAAAGCGATGTCGTTTGTAAGCAGTGGCGTAGCCAAGGGAGGGGGTAGGGGGGGGGGGGTGTATACCCCTCCCCGAGATTGTGTGAAGCCCAAAAAATGCAACAGGTCCACCCTGTTGCAAAAATGCCCGGGCGAAAGAAGAGAGAGGGAAAGCATTTTAGCTCGCTTGTAAGGTTAAAAATGCTCGAATGTAGCTCAAAATAGGTTAAGAGTGCTCGAAAGTAACCCAAAATAGGTTAAAATTGCTCGAAAGTAGCCAAAAATAGGTTCAAAATGCTCGAAAGCAATCCAAAATAAGTTAAAAGCTCGAAAGTAGCCCAAAATCTCAAAATTTTCGCCTGCGGCGCAACAGAGGGGACCCTGTTAAAAAGTTGGAAATCTGTACCTCCTCCCGAAACCAAATCCTGGCTACGCCACTGTTTGTAAGGCCGCAGCGGTGCGACGAGTGGCACAACGACCTGTGATAAATTAAGCGCCTCGGGGCTTTCTAATTTGGACGCTTATCATAGACTATATCATTGCCATGCGATTGTGGCAAATTCATATTTAGATGGAAAATCGTGATGAATTTTGCGATATAACTACATGCCCAGCGTCCTGCGTAGTTCCCGTGCTATTTCCTATGCGACGGTGCAGTCGCTCGCTACTGCTCGGGTGATAGTCTTGAGTGGAAGGATGCTGTTTGCGACTGCGTCGTGCGTCACGGATGCGTGGGCGCTGTAAGATCGCAGCTGTAAGATCGAGAGAAGAACCGACTATCCGGTTTTGGACCGGTAGCGTCCTGACGCTGACGCAGCCTCGCGCCTTACACAGACAGCAGACCTCTGCTATACTTTGGCAGAATCAGAGAAACGCGCGCTGACGCTGCCGCCGAAAACATGGCACTTCGACTTGCACTGACGCTAGTCTGCCTGCTGTCGGTCGGCGCGTCGACGCAGGCCGTCGACTGGCTGGAGCTGCTGTACGCGACGCCGGAATGTGAGTGCCCCTCTCTTCCTTGTCACGTCAACGGCGGAGTCAAGTTCGTCGACGCGCGCAGGCGCCGCGCAGTTCCCCGAAGTTGGCGAGGTGCAGCCCGGTCGCCTCCAAGAGTGCACCGACCCGCCATGCGTCTGGCCCCAGGAGGCGTGTACGTTCGACGTCACCCAGGACGACCTGATCTTCCAGTGCAGACCCCGTGCGTTGCCTGTCGAAGCCATTGACGTCCACGAGCGCCACCCTCGCCCGTTTCAGTCAACGACGCCTGCAGGGCAAAGCTGGGCGATATGCCGACCAAAGAGCAGATGACGACAACCCCAGACGATCTTCCCGAACCTGGCGCCACAACTGATGACAGGCCGCCCACCAATCTTTTTGAGCTGCTGTACGAGACGCCGGAATGCGAGTGCCTCAGTTCCTTGATCCGTTTTTGGGTGGTGAGTGTTCTGTCGACGCGCGCAGGCGCCGCGCAGTTTCCGGACGACGGCGACGTGCAGTTCGGTCCCGCCGACGAATGCGCCGACCTGCACTGCGTCTGGCCCAAGGAGGCGTGCACCTTCGACACCAGCAGACACGTCCTCGTCTTGAGATGCGTGCCGCGTGCGTTGCCTGCCGGAAGGCTCTGACGTCCACGAGCGCCTCCGTTGCCCGTTTCAGTCAATGACGCCTGCAGGGCAAAGCTGGGCGATACGCCGACCGAAGAGCCGATGACGACCACCACGGACGATTTTGCCGAACCTACCGTCACAACTGACGACAGGTCGCCCACCAATTTTTTGGAGCTGCTGTACAGGACGCCGGAATGTGAGGGTCCATCTTGCTTGTCACGTCAACGACAGAATAAAGTTGGTCGACGCGCGCAGGCGCCGCGCAGTTTCCCGAGGACGGCGACGTGCAGCCCGGTCGCGCCAACGAGTGCGTCGACCCGGCCTGCGTTTGGCTCCAGGAGGCGTGCACGTTCGACGTCAGCAGGGACGACCTCGTCTTCCGCTGCGTGCCGCGTGCGTTGCCCCCGCCGACGCCGCCGACGAAGCCGAGCGTCGTCTCCGTCACACGCTTCAGTCAGTGCCGCGTGCCAAGCAGGGCTGTGGCGGCAATTGCAAAAGATCTGGCGACGGCTCCCATAGAAGCGACGGCGACGACGATGACGACGACAACTGGTACGCGCGTGGAAGTTGGACGTCCCACCATACCTGTAGTAACTGAGTTGGGGAAGGGGGGGGGGGGAGATTTGGGTGTGTATGGAGCAAAAGTGGGGGTAGCTGACCATTTTTTTACTTATGCTGGTACTTTTGGTCAAATATGGGTCGAACAGGGTCTGACGTCACAGTTTGTTCTGTCACAGGTTTCGCGTGGATGCGCCGACCGACCGACGGCGTACAATTCCAGCCGACATCTTGGTAGACACCATTCCCCCAACAACGCTTGTTTTACTGCTTGCTTGATCGCCAATATTGTGCATTGCTCGTGTCATTCGACGTAAAGGAGGAAAGAGAACGGTTTCCAAATGGTTTTGTCGCTGTGCGCTCCATGTGTCATGGTCGTTGAGAAATCCGAACAAAACGGAACCAAGCAGCCAAATTTCAATCAACAAAAAAACGTTTGACCTTAAAATTCTTGAGATAGGTAGATAGATATAAAAGTGTTTTTCTTTAAATTAGCCGACTTGTGTCTTAAATAACGTTTGCTAGTTTTCTTGTAAGTTACCGTAAACCCTATAATTAGCTCCCTATAATTAGCCCCCTCCCCCCTATAATAATACACCCTGTTCATTTGAGCACTTGTTGATGTTCATTTGAGCACTTGTCTAAACCACAGTATGCGCAGTCAACAAACAATTTGCATACGAAATTTTTGGCTGCGTGCATTGTTTGCAGGTGACGACGCAATAACCCACAATGGTTTTCCCGGAACTTACGTCCCCTCTGGCCATTTAGAGCCCCACCAAGATTTTGCGTGTTTTGCATAGACGGTTTTAGATTGTGTACGATCGGCTGAGCTACGTAGCTAGCCACCTAGAGTTTGTAAATGACAAAGACTGTTGAATCTAACTGGAATACATAGACTTATCATCATATCGTCATGGCTCTACGCACCACACCCCGCCGAGATATGACGAGATGGTCGTAAGAGATACGAAACAATCCAAAGGTCCGTTGCTGTAGAAACAAACTCGTTCCAAAAGGGAAAGGGTGCGAAGCAAAAGCGTTTCACGGCGCCAAACGGTGGCCGTCATACATGTAACTGGGGGGGGGGGGTTTGGCACCCTCACTCAGAATTTTACCCCTCCCCAACCCCCCCCCCAGAATTTTTTGAAAGTTTTCCAACTTGTCTACAACTGTAAAAAGTAGTGTATTTTTCATCTTTTCAGTGTTTTTTGACCGTAAAACAGCTAAATAACGCTATTTTATAGCCTAATTTTAACCTATTTTTGACCCAAAAGTGCCCATTTAGACACTATTTAGGTACACTTTTTTACCCTCTGACACCCCCCTCCCTCTTCAAATCTGCTTACCCACCGCCCACACCCTCCAGAATGGTCTCCGACCCTCCCCCCCCCCCCCACTTCAAAAACCCGGTTACATGTATGGTGGTCGTCTCTGTGCGACGACGTGGTTGCCTTTCCGCTGTTTTATCCGCTCTGACCAGCCGTCGAGGAAAAAGAAGCGAAACTACGCACATAGCAAACGAAGCAGCGCCGCCGCAAATCAAGGACCATCCGCCGCGACTCGTCCCAGGACAAGAACGACAGAAAAGCGCCACAATGCTGTTTTGAGCGCTACAGCTGCCGCACTTAATAGCTGTTCCGAAACAAGCGCCCACGCCAGCATGGCCGAGATAAAAGAGAGAACACAGAAGACGGAGAAGAACGAGTCGGAAGTGAGATTGGAATGGAAAATGGAAGTACATTCTGCCACCGTTCAAACCTTACTCCCTTTTGTTAAAATCTGAGACCGCCCCCCCCCCACCAGTTACGTCGACTTTGCATTCAGAAGTGGGACACCTTTTAGAAAAACACGCCATTGCCTTTGTTTTTGGCTGTTTGCACTGCGTGCCAGTGACGACGCAATTGCAATTAAGAAAAATTTTGCAGGTGGCTGCAAAAAAAGGAGAATATGTGACGCTCCTTTAGGCCCAGTTTGAAAAAAACGCGGTATTAAAAGTAGCCACTTCATCAGATGATCAACTTCAGTTTGGACAAACCGTGTATAATCGAACCAAGCGTAGCAACACGTCACATATTCGGCGTTTGTTGTGCTCGCTTGGATCATTGGAAATGCAGTCCAGGCTGCATGAGGACCGAGGCCTTTCATTCCTTGGACTCAGAGACGAGAGCGGGCCTTGTCCTTGACTGGACGTCTACCGATGGCAGTTCCGTCCATAGGCACAGGCCAACAGAAGCGGAACAAAGATGAACGAGAATCGAAGATTGAATGTAGGGTATACTTGGTACTCAAGATTGTGAAATGATGGCGCATATCACTTACTGTAAGGGCAAGCCACATATTAAAAATTACAAATCTGAGACGGGCAGGGTAGCGAAATTATTTATGCAGAATCTTTGGCTGTGTGCCCTGTCCACCCATACAATGCCTAATGAATGATGCGCATCGTCAGAGAGATGAAAGAGTTTGTGGAGGGTGGATTGATAGTGGTAGTGTTGTGGCTGTTGTGTGCGATGGCTAGCACAACAAACGCCGAATATGTGACGTGTTGCTGCGCTTGGTTCGATTATACACGGTTTGTCCAAACTGAAGTTGATCATCTGATGAAGTGGCTACTTTTAAGAGGCGTTCCACAGAATTTCCAGGTATCTGATGCACGCAAAAAAATAGATTTTGCTAAAATCGATTTTAGGGGGTCCAGATGAATGTCCCATTGGTGGTGGGAACGCTCGTTTCGACCATCGACCTTCACCTGCTCCGGAGGGGTCTCCTAAGTGAGACCACTGAAATGCCAAAAATTGACCAAAAAAATGGGACTTGGTTGTTTTGGGCCGCCTCCCTCGAGGGTGGTGTGCCTAGGAGGGTGGCTGGTAGGTGGCACCACTAAGTTAACAACTCTACTAGTACACCCCAAGTTGGCACCTCTCTGCACCCCTCCTAGCTTATGTTACAATGCTCCAAAAATGGGTGCGCTAATTTTGCAAAAATGGTCATAAGTGCTGTGCCACCAAATATTTTTTGCCCAAAACTTACCACCAAAGGGGCGACCCTTGGGGCACTCTACCCTCGAATTTATAGAGTCTAAAGCCCTGGCGTTCGGCAGTTATAAGCTGAAATTTTCAAATTTCGCGTTTTTTGGCGCGATTTTTTGCCCTTTTGTCATTGTCTTTTACGCAAATTGGCCCTCCCCTTCACGATTTGTTGTGTTACACAAGCCCGCATACATGGCTGACAATGCGCCGAACTTGAGCTGCACAGCTCTCAAACGTCATAGGTGCAAATCTCTCAAACGAACTTGTGTTGGCGGTTTTGCTGCGTTGTGGATGCCCTGTGACCAACCCAATGCTATGTATGGCGTCACGCACGGTGCTTCAGTAGCAACGCACCGTTTGGCAGAAACCAGCCACTATCAAATCCAGACAGTCTAGAAGCTCAACTACAGATTAACATGGCAGTGGTTGGCTATTGGTGCCACCGTTCAAAGGACATACTCCGCCATGCAGTGGTTTGTGGTGGGCCTAGCTTGGTAAACGTTTGATGGTGTTCTAAAGTAGGTCTAATGGGTTAGATCAGTCAGAATCTGTGCATCTGTGTGTCTGAATCTGTCAAACTATGCGTTGCTAGTAAAGTACCATGACCCCATACATAGGTACATAGCATTGGGTTGGTCACAGGGCATCCACAACACAGCAAAACCGCCAACACAAGTTTGTTTGAGAGATTTGCACCTATGACGTTTGAGAGCTGTGCAGCTCAAGTTCGGCGCATTGTCAGCCATGTATGCGGGCTTGTGTAACACAACAAATCGTGAAGGGGAGGGCCAATTTGCGCGAAAGACAATGACAAAAGGGCAAAAAATCGTGCCAAAAAACGCGAAATTTGAAAATTTCAGCTTATAACTGCCGAACGCCAGGGCTTTAGACTCTATAAATTCGAGGGTAGAGTGCCCCAAGGGTCGCCCCTTTGGTGGTAAGTTTTGGGCAAAAAATATTTGGTGGCACAGCACTTATGACCATTTTTGCAAAATTAGCGCACCCATCTTTGGAGCATTTGGAAGGTTTCAGCTTATAACTGCCGAACGCCAGGGCTTTAGACTCTATAAATTTGAGGGTAGAGTGCTCCAAGGGTCGCCCCTTTGGTGCTAAGTTTTGGGCAAAAAATATTTGGTGGCACAGCACTTATGCCCATTTTTGCAAAATTAGCGCACCCATTTTTGGAGCATTTGGAAGGTTTTGGCTTATAACTGCCGAACGCCAGGGCTTTAGATTCTATAAATTTGAGAGTAGAGTGCCCCAAGGATTCTCCCGATGCTGGTAAATTTTGGGCAAAAAATATTTGGTGGCACAGCACTTATGGCCATTTTTGCAAAATTAGCGCACCCTTTTTTGGAGCATTGTAACATAAGCTAGGAGGGGTGCAGAGAGGTGCCAACTTGGGGTGTCCTAGTAGAGTTGTTAACTTAGTGGTGCCACCTACCAGCCACCCTCCTAGGCACACCACCCTCGAGGGAGGCGGCCCAAAACAACCAAGTCCCATTTTTTGGTCAATTTTTGGCATTTCAGTGGTCTCACTTAGGAGACCCCTCCGGAGCAGGTGAAGGTCGATGGTCGAAACGAGCGTTCCCACCACCAATGGGACATTCATCTGGACCCCCTAAAATCGATTTTAGCAAAATCTATTTTTTTGCGTGCATCAGATACCTGGAAATTCTGTGGAACGCCTCTTAATACCGCGTTTTTTCAAACTGGGCCTAAAGGAGCGTCACATATTCTCCTTTTTTTGCAGCCACCTGCAAAATTTTCCTTAAACAGTGTTTTTTCGTAAAAGAAAGATTAATCAAAAACTCACGCACGCACACACATACAAACCCAGAGCAGCAGACCAGAACGGACGCATGCTCAGTGTTGCACCATAAAGCTTATGAAAAGCGTGTACCACTGTACACATTGTGCGTGCGTGCGTGTGTGTGTGTGTGCGTGCGTGCGTGCGTGCGTGCGTGCGTGCGTGCGTGCGTGCGCGCGCGCGTGCGTGCGTTCGGGTGTGATGTGTCATTTTCGTGTATCAGGGGCTGTAGCGAGCATCCGTCCATAAATATTTTCCCCAGCTCAAAAACTTGCCAAAATTCTGGTAAAAGAACCTAGAAAAGAGACAAAAAATGTGGAATGGACTGGAGACACTGCGGTAGAGCAACGCTGATGGGTTTCCCAAGGGGACACGTGCAAAAGCACAGGCAGGCGTGACTGGGATTCGAACCAGCGAGGTCTTGATTTAGGGAACATGGTAAAAAGACGAATGTGCCCAGTAAACCGCATGATCTACAGCATCTACAGATCTACAGCATGTAGCAAGAGTCCCTCCGGGGATTTCACTTTTTGATGTGGAGCATAGATGCCTGCGAGGTTTCATTTCAATTGATGCAGGCGCGAGTGGGCAACGAACCAAAAAGCTTGGCAGGACCCACTTTTCATAACATCTCCAAAAACTTCTCGGTAATGCACAAGCGTATGGAAGCGTGTTATGACTTAATCGATTCCCCCTTCGAATGCGCTTCTTTTGAGCTATCACGCGCCAGAATTCGTTCAGGAAATTAAAAATAATGCAGGATCATAGTTCCGAATTTTGCCCAAAATGGGGGTGCGCCAAAAGGGTCGAGCTGCGAAACATGGAAATCGGAGCGCTCCCATTGTCGAAAGTGACCTACTCCAGGTCCAGACGAGTAACTTTTATCATTACAGCACAGCCCTGCGACGAACGGTTGAAGCGCCTATAGCTAACAAAATTTCCCCAAAATTACCGAAATTTGAGTTGGCAATATCTCAAAGTGTGGTGAGAATTTCAAAGGTCATGCAAGCGCCGTGGACTCACCTTTTGAAATAGTTCACGAAACTCAAAAAACATTTGGGGGTTTACTCGGCTTTTTTTTCGAGTTTTACTCTTGTCAGATTTTGGTTCAAAAAAAGCTATGTCCAAGAAAAATGAACAAAATTGGCCATATATCGAGATCCGTAGCACCTAAAGAAATTTCCCTTGGAGGCACAAATTGCCATCATATACCGCCTGCTCACGCCAAGTTTTGAGCGAATCGCCCGTAGCGTTCCAGAGCGGTGACCCTAAAAGTGTGTGCAGAACAGAAAAAAAACACCACTTCTTCGGAACATTTTCAATCATTTCGTCTCAATGCGCTGGACTACCGAAACGTGGGGTGGCTTATTCGATTCCGGTTTAGGAGGCGGTTCTTTTGAGCTATCATTCGCCAAAATCGGTTCAGGCAATCAAGAGTTATAAGCGACTGAAAATTCTACAAACCGCATTGAGGAAGTGCTCACATATTAGGCTTGTACGCTGACGCGTACACCCTGATTGCTTCGGGGCTGCAGCGCGGGGAACCGTCTTGCACCAAGCGATGTCGTTTGTAACTGTGCGGCGATGTGCGGCACGACGCCCTATGATGAGCTGATCGTGATGAGTTTCAACTGTACATGCCAGTGTACCGCATTTCCTATGCGACGACGCAGTCGCCAACTGCTCGGTCGGCGTCGCACTCGCGCCACTGCCGCCGCACGGGTTGCACGGGATAGTCTTGAGCGAGGGGATGCTGTTTGCAACTGCCTCGTGCATGACGGATGCGTGGGCGCTGCAAGATCGCAGCTGTAAGATCGAGAGAAGAACCGACTCACCGGTTTTGGACCGGTAGCGTCCTGACGCAGCCTCGCGCCTCACACAGACGCCTGCTATAGGTACTTTGGCAGAATCAGATAAACGCGCACTGACGTTGCCGCCGAAAACATGGCAGTTCGACCTGCGCTGGCGCTAGTCTGCCTGCTGTCGGTCGGAGCGTCGCCGAAGGCCGTTGACTGGCTGGAGCTGCTGTACGAGACGCCGGAATGTGAATGCCCATCTTACTTGTCACGTCAATGGCGGATTAAAGTTCGTCGACGCGCACAGGCGCCGCGCAGTTTCCTAAGGACGGCGACGTGCAGCCCGGTCGCTACCAAGAGTGCACCGACCCGCCATGCGTCTGGCTCCAGGAGGCTTGCACGTTCGACGTCAGCGAGTACGACCTCGTCTTCAGCTGCGCGCCGCGTGCGTTGTCCGTCGACACCGCTGACACCATCGCTCGCCTCCATCGCCTTGTTTCAGTCAATGACGCCTGCAGGGCAAAGCTGGGTGGTACGCCGACCGAAGAGGTGGCGACGACCACCGCGGACGATCCTGCCGAACCTACCGCCACCCCCAGGCCGCCCGTTAGCTTGGGGCAGCTGCTGTACGAGACTGCGGAGTGTGAGTGCATCTGTCGTCTCAGAGACCTGGACAGTCAAGGCGTGTTCCGTCCACACAAACAGGCGCCGCGCAGTTCCCCGAGAATGGCGGCGTGCAGCCGGGTCGCGTCAACAAGTGCTTCGAACCGCGCTGCGTCTGGCCCAAGGAGGCGTGCACCTTCGCCATCAGCGAGCACGGCCTCGACTTCGGCTGCACACCCCGTGCGTTGCCTGTAGGCACTGCTGACTGACACCGCCGCGCGCCTCCATCGTCCGCTTCAGTCAATGACGCCTGCAAGGCGAAACTGCTCGACCCTTCTACCTACCACCCTAGACACGTGGCCCATTGACTCGTTGGTGCTGCTGTACGAGACCCCGCAGTGTGAGTGTGTCTCTCTCTCCCTCTCTGCCAGTGCACTTGAGGGCCGAGTAAAGTCTGTCGACGCACGCAGGCGCCGCGCAGTTTCCCGAGGATGGCGACGTGCAGCCTGGTCGCGCCGACGAGTGCGTCGAGCCGCCCTGCGCTTGGCCCCGGGAGGCGTGCACGTTCGACGTCAGAGAGGACGACCTCGTCTTCCACTGCGTGACCGCGTGCGTGTTGCCCGCTCGTCGACGCCGCGGAGCGTCTCCGTCGCACGCTTCAGTCAGCGCCGCTTGCCAAGCAGGGCTGCGGCAAATGGCGCCAAAGAACAGGCGACGGCTCCAGCAGAAGCGACAGCGACGACGGCGGCGTCCCACCATACCTGTGTAACCGCGTCTGGTCCAGTCCAGAGAGGGGGGTACTCTGAACAGTATGAAAAAGACTGGGAGTGGTCACCCCCTCCCCCCTCTCCCAGCATCCGTCGCAGTCCCCTCTCTTGTTGTGTCACAGGTGCTCCGACCAATGGCGAACAATTCCAGCCGACATGTTAGTAGTACGCCATCCACCCATTAACTTTTTTTCTGCTTCCTTGATCGCCAATGTTGTGCATTGCTCACATCATTCGACACAAAAGAAAACGGGCTTCGGAATGGTTTTGTCTCCGAACTAAAAAGAACAAACACTGACAGCATCCAAATTTCAACAGAAAAAAACACTTCACAGGCGCCCACCGCCGCAGGAACGGTCTTGCACAAAGCGATGTCGTTTGTAAGGCGGCAGCGGTGGCGACGAGTGCACGACGACCTATGATAAATTAAGTAGCGCCCCAGGGTTTCCAATTTGGATGCCCTCTGGAAGGGGCGTTTATTGGGGGGGGGGGTCATAAGGGGGCGCTTATCATAGACTGTGTCATTGCCATGCCATCGTGGCAAATTGATATTTAGAGGGAAGAAGATCGTGATGAATTTCGCGACTTAACTGTGCATGCGCAGCGTCCCGCGTAGTTCCCATGCTATTTCCTATGCGACGACGAGGTCCCTCGCAACTGCTCCGTCGGCGGTGGGGGTGATAGTCTTGAGTGGAAGGATGTTGTTTGCAACTGCGCCGTGCGTGACGCATGCGTGGGCGCTGTAAGATCGGAGCAGCTGCTCTATCCGGTTTTGGACCAGTAGCGTCCTGACACGCGCCTCGCGCCTTACACAGGCGCCTGATATACTTTGGCAGAATCAGAGAAACGCGCACTGACGCTGCTGCCGCTGAAAACATGGCAGTTCGACTTGCGCTGGCGCTAGTCTGCGTGCTGTCGTTGGGCGTGTCGACGCAGGTCACTGACTTGCGGGACCTGCTGTACGAGACGCCAGAATGTGAGTGCCCATCTTGCTTGTCACGTCAACGGCGGCTTAAAGTTCGTCGACGCGTACAGGCGGCGCGCAGTTTCCCGAGGATGGTGACGTGCAGCCCGGTCTCCTCCTAGAGTGCACCGACCCGCCATGCGTCTGGCCCAAGGAGGCGTGCACGTTCGACGTCAGCGAGTACGACCTCGTCTTCAGCTGCACGCCCCGTGCGTTGCCTGTCGGAGCTGCTGACGTCCACGAACGCTTCCATCGCTTGTTTCAGTCAATGGCGCTTGCAGGGCAAAGCTGGGCGATATGTCAGCCGAAGAGCTGATGACGACCACCAGAGACGATGCTGCCGAACCTACTGCCACAACTGATGACGGGCCGCGCACCGATATTTCGCAGCTCCTGCACGAGACGCCCGAATGCGAGTGCCTCAGTTCCTTGACCCGTTTATGGCTGGCGAGCGTTTTGTCGACGCGCGCAGGCGCCGCGCAGTTCCCCGAGGACGGCGACGTGCACCCTGGTCGCGCTGAAAAGTGCGTCGACCCGCCCTGCGTCTGGCCCAAGGAGGCGTGCACGTTCGACGTCAGCGAGTTCGACCTCGTCTTCAGCTGCACGCCTCGTGCGTTGCCTGTCGATGCCGCTGACGACCACGAGCGCCACCCTCGCCCGTTTCAGTCAATGGCGCCTGTAGGGCAAAGCTGGGCGATACGTCGGCCGAAGAGCTGATGACGACCACCACGGACGATGCTGCCGAATCTACCGCCACAACTGATGGCAGGCCGCCCACTAGCTTGGCGCAGCTGCTCTATGAGACGCCCGAATGTGAGTGTCTCACTTCCCTGACCTTTGGCAGCTGGTGAGCCTTTTTGTCGACACGCGCAGGCGCCGCGCGTCAATCCTTACTGCGCCTGGCCCAAGGAGGTGTGCACCTTGGGCCCTGGCCCGAGGCCCGACCTTGGCCCGAGGTCAACCACCCCTCTATCCTAGTGGGAGACTTCAATTTACCTAGCGTGGACTGGACCAGTCTCACGCAAAGGACAGACGCACGCACAGCAGAAAAACTAGTTTTCCGATACTTCCTCTCTAATGGATTAGAACAACATGTTGACCGGCCAACGCGGGGGAACAACATTCTTGACCTTGTGCTATCTAATCAACCGCAGATTATACACTCAGTGACTGTAGAACCCCCTCTTATAACGTCAGACCACCTAGCTGTCACTTTTCAAACTATTGAATCACTGGACACCAATATACCCTTGCGCAGTTACCGTAAATATGTGAATGGGAATTACACAGCTATGAACGAATATTTACTCACTGTAGATTGGGTGGCTCTATTCGCAACCTGTACCGACGCTGTCAGTATGTGGAATCATTTCAAAAGCATTTTGCATCACTGTATTGAGCACTTTGTACCAATGGGCACTCCAAAAAACAAACCCGTCTCAAAGGAAGTTCGCAAGTTAATTAATAAGCAGAAGAGACTGCACAACAAATTTAAAGCTACACAAAACCAAGATGACTACAACAACTGGAAAATAGCTAACAGAGCGGCAAATAGAGCCATCCTCAGGGAGCAATGTGCGTTTGAAAACAGTTTGGCTAGGCGTGGGAACAGTCGCGAATTTTGGAAGTATGTGTGTGGGCGTATGAAGACAATTCCTACAGTAGCTTCCCTCAGAGCCTCTGATGGTTCGCTTAGGCACACTGATGCTGAAAAGGCCTCCATTCTAAACAATCAATTCTCCTCAGTTTTTGTCACCGACGATAACGAGCCATTGGAATTGTCTTCTCAAACCCAAGTACGCATGTTACCTCCAAACTTCTCTGAATTTGACATTTATCTAGCGCTTTCTAAGTTGCCCAATAAGTTCTCCTCAGGGACCGATGGAATTCCACAGTATCTATTAAAGAGAGTGGCGCTTGCAATTGCCTACCCACTTATGCGAATCTTCAACTTATCCTTGACCACAGCCCAAGTACCACCCGACTGGTTGTGCGCAAACATTACACCCGTGTTTAAAAAAGGCGCCAAAAACAACGCTTCCAACTACAGACCAATTAGTATCACTAGTACATCTTGTAGACTTTTCGAAAGTCTTATCAAAAAACGTGTCCTAGCGCACATGCAATCTAATGGGCTAATCAGCCCTGCGCAACATGGTTTTCTGGCCAAACATAGCACTGTTAGTCAACTTCTAGAATGTCTGAATGACTGGACTAAAGAATTGGATGCTAGACAACCGGTTGACATAGCTTACTTGGATATTGCCAAAGCATTCGATTCAGTTAGCCACTCAAAGTTGCTGCATAAACTTAAGTGCTATGGAATTGCGCACTCAATTACCAATTGGCTCAGTAGCTGGCTAACAAATCGCACCCAACGGGTTAAAGTAAATGACACTTTTTCTGATAGCGCACCAGTTGGTAGTGGAGTCCCTCAAGGTAGCGTGCTAGGTCCACTCCTTTTTCTAATTTTCATCAACGACTTGCCAGCTGTTGCAAACCAAGTTTCGCTCAAACTGTTTGCTGATGACTGCAAGCTGTATTTTCGGTCCAAATTAGTAGACGATCGCAGCAAGCTGCAAAACTCTCTGAATTCAATTTATCAATGGTGCAACAAAAATCAGCTCCAACTTTCTCTGTCCAAATGTTCAGTCCTTCACCTCGGAATAAATCGCAAGGATAGAACAAACTACAGTGTAGGAGGAACACAGCTATCTACAGTCGAAACTATGCGTGACTTGGGCGTCATTGTTTCCAAAGACCTTCGTTTTACTGAACATTGCAACCAGATTAGTAAGGCTGCTGGTCTAAGAGCTTCCGCAATACTAAACTGCTTTCACACTAGAGATTTGAATGTGTTAAGAGTGTTATTTTGCGCGTTTGTTAGAAGCAGTCTTGAATATGCTTCCCCGTGTTGGAATCCGGTCATGGTTGGTAACACAAGGCAGCTGGAATCAATACAGAGAACTTTTACCCGAAATATTCCGCAACTACGCCACTTGTCATATGATGAACGGAGAGAGCGCATTGGTCTTCCCCTCCTTGAGCTACGGCGGCTACATGCCGATTTAATCTATGTCTATAAAATAATTCACAAACAAACTTCCAATAAATTCGAAGATTTCTTTACCTTAAATAGAGACAGCAGAACGAGGGGGCATAATTTTAAACTCCGTCCACAAAAGCACAATACTCAGTATAGAGCTCACTTCTTCTCGAATAGGGTCATTGCTGCTTGGAATGCCTTGTCGGAAGGAACGGTCAACTCCAAAACTATCATTACATTTAAGCATAAACTTCTGAAGGAAAACTTATCCCAATTCCTAAATGGTTAGGTTATAAAATCACCTTTTAGGTGTCACCTAGCCATGTCTCGCACGTGATAAATAACGAAAACGGTTGGCGGGCGTTCCACTTAGGTCAATCCTGTGAACATTTGTACCTTGTTTGTCGTGACACATCTGTATCAATCGTTCGCTTCGCTTGCTGTGCTTCACTTTGTGCCTGCCTTGTATTGTCGTACACCGTGCTTCGACGAATAAACAAACAAACAAACAAACAAACCTTCTCCGTCAGCGAGCAGGGCCTCGACTTCAGCTGCACGCCCAGTGCGTTGCCCATCGGCACCGCTGACACCATCGTGATCCTCCATCGCCCGCTTCAGTCAATGACGCCTGCAAGGCGAAGCTGCTCGACCCTACTATCACCCTTGACGAGTGGCCCACTGACTCGTTGGAGCTGCTGTACGAGACGCCGGAGTGTGAGTGTCTCTCTGCCAGTGCCCTTGAGGGTTGAGTAAAATCGGTCAACGCGCACCCACAGGCGCCGCGCAGTTCCCCGAGGACGCCAACGTGCAGCCTGGTCGCGCCGACGAGTGCCGTGACCCAGCCTGCGTTTGGCCCCGGGAGGCGTGCACGTTCGACGTCAACCAGTACGACCTCGTCTTCCGCTGCGTCCCAAGTGCGTTGTCCCCGCCCGCCAACGCCACCGAGCGCCTCTGTCGCACACGCTTCAGTCAAAGCCGCTTGCCAACGCGCACTCCGCGCGCTAAACTGATCGACGACTCCCGCAGAAGTGACGACGACGACAACTGGTACGCGCGTGGGCGTGCGGCGTCCCAAATCAAATCAAATCAGTATTTTTATCGATGCAAGCACACTGACAACACAGTGCAGGGACCGTAAACCAACGCATGAGGTATGAAGGGGCGATGCATCATAAACAGCGAGCGAGCGCAATCACTACCTACGGCGTTCTTCCCCCGCGAGCGAAGGTGGGCCGCCCACCTGGCGATTTCGGCCCAAAGCCCCGGAGCCATCCTACACCATAGGCAATGAGAGCGCTCAGCCTTCTGCCCAAGGGCTTAGTAACTCAGTGACCTCGGTGGAATTGAGTCAAACCCCCGACCACAAGCGCGCTGATAAGTGCGTAGGCAACGGGCGATGGCGGCGAGTGGTCGCCTTTGCATCGCCCTAATTAATTAATTAATTAATTTTTGATCAATCCTATGCGTCTCCCAGGCGACCAGGATTTTCAGGTGGCGTGCTCAACGCATCTTTCTATTCTCTCTGTCAGTCCGACAGGAGCGGCGTCATAAGAAAAAAAACAACAGTTTTGGCTGCGTGCACTGTTTACTGCAGTGACGACGACGCAATCACAATAGCTTCCAGCGCCACCGCCGACGCCGCGCGGGGAAGAGTCTTGCAGGACGCGATGTCTCGTTTGTAACCGCGGCAGCGGCGGCGTGACGACGTGGGCGCTGTAAGATCGCAGCAGCTGCGTTCGACTGGTCGCTTTTACTGTCGTCGACAACGCCGTCGACGCCGCTTGGCTGGCTGACGCCGGTGACATGCTCGGCTGCGCGCTGCGCCGCCAACACAGCGCGCGCGCGCTCAGGCGCCTCCGCGCTACGACGAGCACACTTTACACAGGCGGCTGCTTTTTTGTTCGAATTAGAGAGAAGCGCAGTGACGCTGCCCGAAAACATGACAGTTCGACTCGCGCTGGCCCTAGTCTGCCTGCTGCTGTTGGCCAGCGCGTCGGCGCAGGTCACCGACTTGCTGGAGCTGCTGTACGAGACTGCGGAGTGTGAGTGCCTCTGTCTCTGCCCTCGCGCGTGACCGTCTAAGAGCGTCAGTCGACACGCACGCGCAGGCGCCGCGCAGTTCCCCGAGGACGGCGACGTGCAGCCGGGCCGCGTCGACGAGTGCATCGACCCGCCCTGCGTCTGGCCCAACGAGGCGTGCACGTTCGACGTCAGCGAGTACGACCTCGTCTTCAAGTGCACGCCGCGTGCGTTGCGCCTGTCGGCAACGACTCGCGTGCGCGCGTATCCGTCGGCCGCTTCAGTCAGCGACGCCTGTAAGGCAGCGCTGGGAGGGGACACGGCGACGACGGAGCCGACGACGACAACCGAGGAACCGACGACGACAACCGAAGAACCGACGACGCCACCAACTCCCCCTGACACCCCCGACCCCGTAGATACAGACCCCCCTCCTACGGACCCTCCGACAACTGAGACTGAGACACCTGATCCTACCACCACAACAGAGGAGACCACCACCGACACGACGGAATCGACGACGAGTGTGGAAGAGACGACGCCTTCCACTGGTGCGCGTGCAACGTTCCGCACCCCTCGCCTGGAGGGTTTTTGGTCAAATTTATCGACGCAGAGTCGACGGCGACGACGTCTCAGACGACACAAAGTACTCAGAGCGTCGGCACGACCGAGAGCCCGGGATTCACGCCCCCGCCTTCCAGTACGAAATTCATTATGGGATTCGTGGACTCCATGGGACGAACGGACACCCATCTCGGTCTAGCCCAGCAGACGGCGCGTGCGGGACCGCGCGACTGGCACAGCTGGTGCTGCGCCTGGGCGAGCGCCGGAGACTGCGACAGCAATCCCAAGTTCATGCGGCCTCTCTGCCAGAAGTCGTGCGGCACCATGGGCTGCAGATGTGCGTGCGTGGATGCTGCGTTTTCCAGCTAGCGTGAGGTGGTGTCACGCGGCTCGTTGCAGCGGATGAGGCGATGAGCTGCGCGGTGTCGGTCAACGTCGACGTCAACGCGTGCGGCCCTCTCAAGAAGACCGGAGAACCGCTTCGTCCAGGTCGACAGAGCTTTGTCGTTTGTTTGTTTGTTTGTTTGTTTGTTTGTTTGTTTGTTTGTTTGTTTGCTTGTTTGTTTGTTTGTTTGTTTGTTTGTTTGTTTGTTTGTTTGTTTGTTTGTGTGTGGGCCGCTTCTATGACCGTGGGGGGGGGGGCGGTCACACATAATTGACCGCGGCCAGTGGGAGACGAGACGCAGTGAGCCTGACCCTGGGGGGCTGGCTCCTCTAACGAGGGCCAGCCGGATGAGGGGAGCCAGCCGGACGCTAATCAAATCCAGCCAGCTAATCTACGGAGCTCGTGTCGCGTCCATGGGGCTCCCAGGTGCACGCGACGGCATCCTTTAGGCGCCAAGGGATTACCGAAACCGCCCAACGCGGCGCCACGCTCCGCCGTCCAGCCAAATTCGGGGCCGCGAGGGCCGCCAGTGACGCACACGCACGCGCACACGCACGCGCACCCCAGTGGCGGCGCCGGCAGCGGGGGTCTACCGGCCTGCACTGACGTCAAGCAAGCGTGAGGAACTCGCGTTGTCGTCCTCGGCTTCGGGGGGGGGGGGGGGTCAGCGGATGGCGTAGTGGTAGAGAATCGGCCCCTTACGCGCACGGTTCTGGGTTCGATTCTTGATGAATGCGCTGCAAACGAGCCTTTCCGTGTCCATGGATTTTCTTGTGCTGTCGCTGCCCTAGATTACAGATGGCGTGCTTCCGAATGTCCAATGCGGCCTAGACAGGAAGACGTCATGGAGATGGGTACTAATGGGCCATTGACGGGGCCATATAGCGTTGCCCTGAATTGCCTTCGGGCGTGTCTAGCGCTGCTGGCGGTCCGGTTTCAGCTGCGCCCGGTGGGCGGCCCGCGGCCAGTGCGACAAGAACCCCTACTACATGAAGATCGAGTGCGCCCGCAGCTGCAACTCGTGCGGCGCCACCTACGCCTCCATTTTCGGCGTCACGTATACAGCGAGTGAGAAAAGTGGCGGCAGACAAATAACGCTACCCACGTGACGTGACCCTACCTACCTAGCAAAAAGATCTAGCTTACCTAACCTAACCTACCTAAGGCCTTTTTGTGGCCAGTTCTACCTAACCTACCTACCTAAAAATGAAAAACGTCAAAATTGTCATCACTACCCACGTCTGGTCGAGTGCTGGGGGAATGGGGGGGGGGTGAGTCCGGGCCCAAGTAAGTTTAGTGTTTCTTGCGTTAGGCAACGACAAAAAGTTCCGAATTTGGTGAGTCTCGACAGTTTGAGAAAATTCCTTGGGGGGGGGAGGGTTGCGTGTACCTGCGCGTGTCAAATCCACTAACCTACTGTGCCCACACGCTCCCATCCCATGGCTATTGCAGCGTGCAATGACGTCAACAAGCTGTGTCCGTACTGGGCGCATCTGGGCCACTGCAACTCGAATCCGACCTTCATGAAGGGACTGTGCCGCGCCTCCTGCCGGCAGTGCTAGTCGACTCTCGTCACCCGCATCCGCCTGGCGTGCGTTAGAGAGGAAGCGCACGGATGTACACCTACATAGGAAGGACATAGTCGTACAGCGCTCGCATCGCACCCAATAATTGTGACGACGCCTGGCAATGCGTGCGATTTATTCCAGGAGCATGTTGCCGAAAGGGGGCTTCTGCCCGTGTGCTGGGTGCGTCACCAAAGCACAACGCAAAGCACAGTTACTCGCCTCTGTCCGAAAGTTTTCGATTTACGGTACAGGTATCTACATAAACTGCATTGCTACTGTAGTTTGCGGCGTTTTCGTCAACTTTCGGCCAATTTTATCGTCCATCGAGTTTACTCTATCAAAACGAAGCAGTCCGTGTAGCTAAGTTTTAGAGCAGCGAGGCATCGACGCGGAGCGCATTGCCTGTCGTCTAACTACGGTACCTCTACTGTGTTTTCCTGAACGCCAGAAAGAGACGATGCTGAAGTTGCCTTCTGTAAAAGTGCTCTCTGGTGGAAATCCCGCCCTGGATGACGTCATATGGCGTCACAATACTGATACGGGCCGAGCCAGCGGCCGATGTTGCCCGCCAGGAGAACGCGCCCCTTGCAAAGCGTCTTCATCGTCACAGGCTGAAACGTACAATCGGTTATTTGCTTGGTTGGTTGGTAAAAGTTTTGGTCGCTCGTCCAGTGTCTCTCAACTCACCTGTGCAGAACGCGGCGGCAGTACAGCTGACTCGATAATCGAAATTGGCGCGAAGACGATGGCGACGTCCAAATGTTCGGCTGGAACTGAACTGGCGTCGAAGGTTAAGTACGTCTTTTTCAAGGGGCCGACTCTCCCTACCCCCCCCCCCCCCCCCCCCCTCCCCCACGCAAACAGCCGGTGCGACAGCAGTTAGCGTGCCGATTGCAGTCGCAAAACCTGCTATGCGAGGAACTTGGGTCGTCTATTTTAGTCGGCGGCGCCGCGACATCGCCGCGCCGCGCGCCCATGAGGAGACGTCACGACAGCCGAGGCCTAGGGATGGGAGATTTTTTGTAACTTATCGTTAAGAAAAAACTTTTTTCCCAACAAGAAAGTGCTTAGTGTACAATTTTTTCCGCGTCCCTACTGACACACCCCAACTACAACAGTGCAATCTCCTCAAGTCTTTCACTTTCAGAGACTATGCAACCAGTGATTACGGATGTACAGGGTGTTTTTTATCCTGACCACCTGGGATTTTGAATAACTGCCGCGTCTGAAGGGCGATTGCTTTAATAATTTATGCGGATATACACAAAGGTTTAGGAAAGGAGATTGCGAAGTTTTAGGGAATTTGATAGACCTGGGGCCCATTGCATAAAAGTCTTGTTAGGCTAACAAGTAACAGGTAACCAGTAACAAGCAATCGAGCCGTTGCATAAAACTTTTGTAACAACTTGTTAGTTACAAGTAAAAATCACTTGTTACAAGCTCCTAACAAGTGCCATTAACAAGCGTTATGTTGCATAATTTTTTCCTTAACAAGTACTGACGACAAGTAGCCACGAACAAGCCAGTGTAAAAATTATCAAGTTGAAAACCCTCGATTAGTGATCAGGAATAGCACAAAATTCGCTCGAAATGTTGATGCGGTTGATGCGGAATTGATTAAGCTTGTTCGCGATTCGAAAGCGTTCGCAGCGCGCCCTCACTCGCCAGCTGACGCTTCAAGAAATCGCGAAGGCCTCAGGCGTGTGTCAATCTGCTGCAAGGCATACCTGTAACCGGGTCTGGAAGAGTGGGGGGGGGGGGGTGGGGGTAGACGGCACTTTTTGGGGGAGGGGGTGGCTGGAGCAAAAAGTGGGGGGGGGGGGTAGCCGGCCATTTTTTGAGTTATACTGGTACTTTTTGGTCAAAAATAGGTATATAAATAGGGTCTATACAGCGTTGTTTAGCTGTTTGATGGCCATATAACGCTGAAAAGCACTGAAATACACCAACATTTACTCAGTTTTATCGTTATAGACTGGGTGAAAATCCTTTGGGAAAATTCTGGGGGGTTGAGTGGGTGGGTTGTTGGAAAAATAGTGCGGGGCCCCCAAACCCCCCCCCCCCCCAGTTACAGGTATGCTGCAAGGGCCACTTCAATTGTCATAAATTCAGTACTTGTGCAGTGAAGTGAGGTGCTACTACTCTGCTTAGTACAACTCGCACAAATAAAATTCACAACCACCACTCTTCTTCAAGGACAGCTCGGTTGTGGCGACTCATTTCGCCGTGGGAGAGATTAGTCTCCAGGGTAATTTAAAGTTGCGCCAAAAAAGGCTTGTTAGGAGCACTAGTTAGTTACAAATATTTGCTTGTATTATATGCAACGGTCACTAACAGGAGCTAACTACTAGTAAGTTCCGTATTTTATGCAATGGGCACCAGAGCACAAATGACGACTGTTAAAAGTTTGTGCCTGTTTTGGGGGGAAAATCGATGTTTCTGTGGCGTTGTATTCGTGCGCCCCTCAACCCAGTGTGACAACAGGAATGCACACTGCTGACTCAACCCTATGGCAAGCCATTCTCAAAGTTTCATCAAGTTTCGTCCAACGATGAAGAATTCTATTGAGAAGTTATGGCGTCATTGCGTGTTGTTGCCCAACGAAGGAAATGCGTCACTCACGTGCCTTCACAGCAGGGCCCCTTTTGTAGCCCCCACAGATAAGTTGTGGTGGGAGGCAATAGCAGATTGGCGTTATGTAGCAGATCAATCGTGTGTAAGGATTGGGCGAAGGTATCCACAGGAGAAGTGTCCACAAAGCGGAGGGAGTCCGAGGGCACGGAAAGTATCCACACGCGATGGAAACCCGCGGGGAGTGTGCATGCGTTCTAGATCTTCGGGGGTTTTTGTTTGAGTAACACGATACGCATACGTGGCACAACCCCCCAAACCCCCCCCCCCCCCCCGGTGTGTAAGTGGCTGCGCCTTGCAGTGTGTTGTTGCGAAAGGCATTACGAGTGACACACTCCTTTCCCTGGGCGACACAGCACAACGACACTATTATCTATCTATCTATATTACTAAAGCACAATGTCTGTCTGTCTGTGTGTCTGCAACGCAGCGCAGAGAGTTGTGCTGGATGGATTGAGCTGAAATTTTGTATGAACCTGCCGTGGGAAACTTCACCGTCATTTAAGGGCCGGATTTGCGATAGCTACCGTAATCCGTGAGTTATGCAAATTTCGCATACGTGTTTGATCGAATTTGAGAATTCAGTGTCAATTATGCTTGGGATATATGTAAGCGACCGTGCTGATCACGAATATCACATCCGTTTTTCGGTGCGATACCGTAATCGCAAGATACGACGCATTGAATATGCAAATTGTGTTTGATCGAATTTGAGAATTTAGTGTCAAATCTGCTTGGGATATATGTAATCGACCGTGGTGATCACGAATCTGGCATTCGTTTTCCAATCCGCTACAGTAGTGACAAGATATGGCATTATCCTTTTCTACAGTAGTATGACTGTTTGTGGGTTCTGTCTGCAATGCAGCACAGAGTTCTGCTGGATGGATTGAGTTAAGCTTGCTTGGCACATTTTACCATCAAAATAAGAGTGGCACTACTGAAGCTGTCATAATCCATGCGTTATGCAAATATAAATAAATTATATGATAATACAGCGCATTTTATGCGTGCTTCTGACGTATCAGAAGTGTTTAGAAAACCATTTCACACAGATCAATGGCGTAGTGGTTATGATGTACGTTACTTTTCTGGAGGTCCTGGGATCAAACCTCTGCCATAAAAATACTTGTAACTTTTTTGTTTATAACTTTTTTGTTTTGCACGTTTTATGCTATAAAAACTTCGAACTTTTTATTATTTTTTACTGTGTTTTGCAGGTGTCAATGCTATGAAAACTTGTATTACACGCACACGCACGCACGCATGCGCAAACGCATTTGCACGCACGCACGCACGCACGCACGCAAGCACGCACACGCGCACGCGCGCAAGCACGGACTCGCGCACGCACGCACGCACGCACGCACGCACGCACGCACGCACGCTCGCACGCACGCATGCACGCACGGAATATGGCTCAAGTTGAGGGTAAAAAAGCCCGAACATATACCTATGCGAACGCGCACACATGCACGCATGCACGCACGCACGCACGCACGCACGGATTCGCGCACGCACGCAAGCACGCACGCACGCACGCACGAAAACGCGCACGCACGCACGCACGCTCGCACGCACGCACGCACGCACGCACGCACGCACGCGTGTTAGCGTTTTAGTGGTGCGTTGTTTTAGTGGTGCGTTGTTTTAGTTTTTTTGTTTTGTGTTTGAAACGGCTGAAAACAATTGATGCGCCCGCGTTCGCTGCGTCCGATGAACACTTTCTTAATTTTAGGCTTAGTCCAGACTTTGCTGTAGTCCAGTCCATGTTTAGGCTTTGGCTTTGGCTTTGGCTTAGGCTTATGCTTCGCTTAGGCTTAGACTTAGCTTTGGTTTCGGATGCAGCGGATGCGGACGCAACAATTGTGTTTTGCCAAAAAAACGACGTAAGGAAGACTCAAGCCCAAGCCTGCCGAAAATCGTCCACCCACAGCGTGCCGGAAGGGAATTGGAAGCGTCGGACAGCGATCCTAGCTTAGAGCAGGTCCAAAGGCCTTGCACAAGCAGGCAGGATGAGAGCGCCGCTTTGGCAAGTCGCTCCAAGAGGAAGAGAGGCCGTTCACAAATTTCGACGAGTTCTACAGAGCGGTCAAGGAGCTTCAGAAGAAGTGTATTATTTAGTTTCTCAATGGCGCTCAAATGTTTTGCGGTGCAATTACCTATTTATAGCAGACTACCGAGCAGTCGGCGGCGCGTGCACAAGCCGATCGGGAAGCAGCAGCACTGCGCCTGCAGATCACGATGCATGAACATATGCGAGCAACCATGCAGATTACAAAAAAGGCAATTATTATTAGCTGGCTCTGAAGGGCTGATTAAAACAATTAGCCTGCCGCCACAAAATATGGGATTTATGGTGTCTGCCCAAGATGGTATAGTGTCAAATTTTTACTATCGAACGTAATGACTGGACGCAAGAATAAAGCGTTGCAACAAACAAGGTGCAACAAACAGTAAAACGTTTTCCTGTATTGCAGAAGTCCATTGGTTGCATTGGTTGACTTCCTTTGGCTTTTGCTGCAGCACTTTACATATTCGTCATTGTTGCTTTTCAACTGAGCATTCGCAGCATGATTTTATGACACATTGTATTGATGATGAGACACTACTGAGGACAAAAAATATTGATACTGAACCACTTTGGAGTACTTTGCAAGCAGGAGTCCTGAGTTGAAGCGGCTAGTATTATAAAAGCACGTCGTGTGTCTGTCTGTCTGTCTGCAACGCAGCGCAGAGAGTTGTGCTGGATGGATTGAGCTGAAATTTTGTATGAAGCTGCCGTGGGAAACTTCACCGTCATTTAAGGGCCGGATTTGCGATAGCTACCGTAATCCGTGAGTTATGCAAATTTTGCATACGTGTTTGATCGAATTTAAGAATTTTGTGTCAATTCTGCTTGGGAATTATGTAATCGACCGCGCTGATCACGAATATCACATCCGTTTTCCAGTGCGATACCGTAATCGCGAGATACGACGCATTGAATATGCAAATTGCGTTTGATCGAATTGGAGAATTCAGTGTCAAATCTGCTTGGGACATATGTAATCGACCGTGGTGATCACGAATCTGGCATTCGTTTTCCAATCTGGTACTGTAATGACAAGATATAGCATTATCCTTTTCTACAGTAGTATGACTGTTTGTGGGTTCTGTCTGCAATGCAGCACAGAGGTCTGCTGGATGGATTGAGCTTGAGCTGAAATTTTGTATGAAGCTTGCTTGGCACATTTTACCATCAAAATAAGAGTGGCACTACTGGAGCTATCGTAATCCATGCGTTATGCAAATATAAATAAATTATATGATAATACAGCACATTTTATGCGTACTTCTGACTTATCAGAAGTGTTTAGAAAACAGTTCTGTACAGATGAATGGTGTAGTGGTTATAATGTCCGTTACTTTTCTGGAGGTCCTGGGATCAAACCTCTGACATAAAAATACTTGTAACTTTTTTGTTTAAAACTTTTTTGTTTTGCACGTGTCTATGCTATAAAAACTTTGAACTTTTTATTATTTTAATACTTTGTTTTACAGGTGTTAACGCTCTAAAAACTTGTATTACACGCACATGCACGCACGCACGCACGCACATGGACATGGACACGCGCACGCAAGCACATACACGCACGCGCACGCACGCACGCACACACGCAAGCACGCACGCACGCACGCACGCACGCACGCACGCACGCACGCACGCACGCACGCACGCACGCACGCACACGCATGCACACGCATGCACATGGACATGGACACGTGCATGCGCGCACGCGCACGCTCGATCGCACGCATGCACGCTTGCACGCACACACGCACACACACACGGACGCACCCACGCACGCACGCGCACTCATGCTTGCACGCACACACACACACACACACATGGACACGGACACGCGCACGCACGCACGCACGCACGCACGCACGCACGCACGCACGCACGCACGCACGCACGCACGCACGCACGCACGCACGCACGCACGCACGCACGCACGCGCGCACGCACGCGCGCACGCACGCGCGCACGCACGCACGCACGCACGCCCGCACGCGCGCACGCGGGCGCGCGCGCACACACGCACGCACGCACGCACGCACGCACGCACGCACGCACATCGACATGGACACGCGCGCGCACGCACATGCACGCATATGCACGCACGCGCACCCCCGCAGCCACGCACGCACGCACGCACGCACGCACGCACGCACGCACGCACGCACGCACGCACGCACGCACGCACGCACGCACGCACGCACGCACGCACGCAGTTGGCATGCGCGTGTGGTGCAGCGGTTAGCACACTGGACCGGTAATCCAGAGACGTGGGTGCAATTCCCACTGCGCCATTCGCCAATTTTTCGTCAACTTTTCAATACCTATGCGAACGCGCACTCATGCACGTACGCATGCGCGCACGCACGGACGGACTCGCGCACGCACGCACGCACGTGCGCACACGCACGCAGGCACGCACGTACTCGCGCGCGCGTGTATGCCTAAGCGTTAGCCTAAGCGTATAAGCCTGGGCCTAAGCCTAAGCGTAAGGATGGGGTGTGATCATGCTGTAGTGTTAGCGTTTTTGTGGTGCGTTGTTTTAGTTTCTTTTTGTGTTGAAAACAGCTGAAAACAGTTGATGCGTCTGCGTCCGCTGCGTCTGAGGAACACTTTCTTAATTTTAGGCTTTGCTTAGGCTTAGTCCAGACTTTGCTTTAGTCCAGTTAATGTTTAGGCTTTGGCTTTGGCTTAGGCTTATGCTTCGATTAGGCTTAGGCTTAGGCTTATGCTTATGCTTTGCTTAGGCTTAGGCTTCGCTTAGGTTTCGGACGCAGCGGACGCGGACGCAACAATTGTGTTTTGCCAAAAAAAAAACGACGTAAGGAAGACTCAACCCCAAGCCCGCCGAAAAACGCCCGCCCACGGCGCGCCGGAAGGGAATCGGAAGCGTCGGACAGCGATCCTAGCTTAGAGCAGGTCCAAAGGCCTTGCACAAGCAGGCAGGATGAGAGCGCCGCTTTGGCAAGTCGCTCCAAGAGGAAGAGAGGCCATTCACAAATTTCGACGAGTTCTACAGAGCGGTCAGGGAGCTTCAGAAGAAACGTATTATTTAGTTTCTCAATGGCGCTCAAAATGTTGAGCGGTGCAATTATTTATAGCAGCCTACCGAGCAGTCGGCGGCGCGTGCACAAGCCGATTGGGAAGCTGCAGCACTGCGCCTGCAGATCACGATGCATGAACATATCTGAGCAACCATGCAGATTACAAAAAAGCCAATTATTATTAGCTGGCTCTGAAGGGGTTATTAAAACAATTAGCCCACCACCACTAAATATGGGATTTATGGTGTCTGCTCAAGATGGTATAGTGCCAAATTTTTACTATCGAATGTAATGACTGGAGATGTAATGACGCAAGAATAAAGCGTTACAACAGAAAAGGTAAACTGTTTTCCTGTATTGCAGAAGTGCATTGGTTGCATTGGTTGACTTCCTTTGGCTTTTGCTGCAGCACTTTACAGATTCGCCATTGTTGCTTTTCAACTGAGCATTTGCAGCATGACACATTGTATTGATGATGAGTCATCACAGAGGACATGAAAATATTGATATTGACCCACTTTGGCGCACTTTGCAAGCAGGAGTCCTGAGTTGAAGCGGCTAGTATTACTAAAGCACAATGTCTGTCTGTGTGTGTGTGTGTGTGCAACGCAGCGCAGAGAGTTGTACTGGATGGATTGAGCTGAAATTTTGTATGAAGCTGCCGTGGGAAACTTCACCGTCATTTAAGGGCCGGATTTGCGATAGCTACCGTAATCCGTGAGTTATGCAAATTTCGCATACGTGTTTGATCGAATTTGAGAATTCAGTGTCAATTCTGCTTGGGATATATGTAATCGACCGTGCTGATCACGAATATCACATCCGCTTTCCAGTGCGATACCGTAATCGCGAGATACGACGCATTGAATATGCAAATTGCGTTTGATCGAATTTGAGAATTCAGTGTCAAATCGGCTTGGGACATACGTAATCGACCGTGGTGATCACGAATCTGGCATTCGTTTTCGAATCTGCTACAGTAATGACAAGATATAGCATTATCTTTTTCTACAGTAGTATGACTGTTTGTGGGTTCTGTTTGCAATGCAGCACAGAGTTCTGCTGGATGGATTGAGCTTGAGCTGAAATTTTGTATGAAGCTTGCTTGGCACATTTTACCATAAGAGTGGCACTACTGAAGCTATCGTAATCCATGCGTTATGCAAATATAAATAAATTATATGATAATACAGCACATTTTATGCGCGCTTCTGACTTATCAGAAGTGTTTAGAAAACTGTTCCGTATAGATCAATGGTGT
>JASAMY010000149.1:0-46569 GCA_030248085.1 Paralinhomoeus sp. GSCO2_6
AGAGTTTCAGCCTACTTTTATTCGGTGTATAGGTCTCCCCAGTCTGCCATGCAGCTCTCAGAGACAGACAATCCGCCGACGACAGAGCTGACCGCCTTGGAAATGGGTTCGACCGCGACTGGCGTCTTTGAAGGACTTCAGGTAGGAGGAGCGCACTTGGAATTTGCAAAAATGCAGTGTCAATTGTAGCCTATTGGTGATGTAGCCTTTCGCCATTGCTGCCCCAGGGGCACCAATGCAAGTTACTTTAAAGTATGCTTTTGTGCGACTCACAATGTGTGTAGCGATTGCCTCTAATAGCAGTGCATCTAGGTACCCTTTGATTCGTGGTGAAAACCGCGTCAGCATCATTTTAACAAACACGAGCCATATTTTGCCTCTTTCTGACGAACTTTGCGTTCAAAATAAAGAATTCGAAGGTCGAAATTGCATTTCCACCTATCCAATAGTGCTTTCCAACCCATAATACCTAGTCCTCCGGATAGCCGAGGGTCAATAAAAAACCTTAGGGTCCAATTGTATAATTCACGGTACCTATATCGGTAGGGGTACCTACCTGCTTACAAAATGCAATATTACGTAATGTAAGGTAGGGAAGGGTAAGGTGCATTTTAGTTACCGCGAATTAGCTACTAATGATGTAGCCACTTAAACATTGTATGCTCGCCACTTCTGTTATCCACTTAGCCACTTATGTATAGGATGTTGTAGGTATGCACATACTTCAGGACTCTGCGGGCACGCCCATCAAGATGGCGGACCAGGAACCGGACACGCAGTTCCCACTGCTCTCTAAGGGCCGTCATCGTCGACTCAACCACCACAGACGCTCCAGCGGCGACATGGCGCAACTGGGCAACATGGCCAATAACCTAGCCGTCGTCGACGACCACGTCGGCAGGCAAGTCGAATGATTTTGTGCTGCATTTTCACCTGAAACACTCCTCTTACACAAGGCCCGTAGACAAGCGGAGATGATGCGGGGCATTATAGCGCATCGTCGATGTGTTTGAGGGTGGGGCGTCACCAAAAATGATGGGACAGAGCAGGCGCTGATTTTCAGGTTCAACATTGTCAAGATCAACGTGGCCGGTCGTCGGTTTGAGACCCTCCAGGAGACGCTAGAGCGATACCCCAATTCTCTTCTGGGGCACCCGGTCAAGCGGAAGCCGTTCTACAACCAGAAAACGGGAGAGTACTTCTTTGACAGACACAGGTGCGGCACGCACGCACGCACGCACGCACGCACGCACGCACGCACGCACGCACGCACGCACGCACGCACGCACGCACGCACGCACGCACGCACGCACGCACGCACGCACGCACGCACGCAGTCGGTCTTTTCACGAGGCAGCTTCGAGTCAGTACTCTACATCTACCAAAGTGGAGGTTGAGTCAAGCGTCCCGAGGGCGTGCCCATTGACGTGTACATAAAGGAGTTGAAGTACTTCGAAATGGGAGACGACATTGTCGAGAAGTTCTGGATTTCCGAGGGGTTGGAGATTTTTTAATACCTACAGGTAGATGCATTTTCTATGCCTTGCTCCGAGCGTTGCTGCTACTTGCAGCTACCAAAAGCCCGACGAGATCCCCATGCCGAGTCACGTGCTGCAGCGCCGCCTCTGGGAGTTCGTCGAGTATCCCGACTCGTCCGTCTGCGCCCGCATCCTCGCCTTCTTCTCCGTCTTCGTCATCGTCGTCTCCATCATCACGTTCTGCGTGGAGACGATTCCCGCCAAGCCCTGCAACGCGACCGCTCTCGCCCGCAACGAGTCCGGCAGCGGCGTGGACGGCGCCGGCGACGAGGACGCGCCGTTGCAAGCGCTGCAACAGACAGTGGTGGCTGGGGCCGCGGGCGCGCCGGCGTCCTCCTGTCCCTCGTCTTCCTCAGAGACGACCGTCTTCGACTACATCGAGGCGGCCTGCATCGCCTGGTTCACGCTCGAGTTCCTCCTACGCTTCGTCTCGTCGCCCAGCAAGCTGCAGTTCATGAAGAACTGGCTCAACGTCATCGACCTGGTCGCCATCGCGCCCTTCTACGTTAACCTGGTCGTGCAGCTCACCGGCTCCACCAAGGCCGGCTCGCAGACGACCAGCTTCGCCGTGCTGCGCGTCCTGAGGCTCGTCCGAGTCTTTCGCATCTTCAAGCTCAGCCGGCACTCCGTCGGCCTGCAGATCCTCGCCAAGACGTTTGCGGCCTCGACTCAGGAGTTCTGCCTGCTCGCCTTCTTCCTCTGCATCGCGCTGGTGCTCTTCAGCAGCGGCATCTACTTCGCTGAGACCGGCGTGCCCGACACCAACTTTACCTCCATTCCAGAGAGCTTCTGGTTTACACTGGTCACCATGACCACCGTCGGGTTGGTTTATTCTCATTGTTCTACAGCCAGTACTACTAGCTGCGAAGGCGCACTTGCAAACGCACACGCAACGAGCACCCGCACACGCACAAAACGACACCTCTTATGACTCCTTGAAAAAAGAGTCATTCGACGTCGCCATTTGAAAGTAGGCGTATCGTTGGAGGCGTCGCTCAGCATCATCATCGATTTTCGATGCTCAGCCCAACGATGCCCAGCACCCTTCAAAACCTCATCCTTCCGCGGCTCCCTGACTCTCTCCTCGACCTCTCCACTTGTCTCACTTCTCCCTTCTACTATGTAATTTGAGCGAAGAGAACAATGATACCTATACCCTATGTACTATAGTGTTTGCAATCAAATTCCGATGCTGAACCGGTTCAGTTATGGAGACATGGTACCGAAGGGCGTGTATGGCAAGATCGTTGGCTCGATGACCGCCCTGATCGGGGTGTTGACGCTGGCGCTGCCCGTACCCATCATCGTGGCCAACTTCAAGCACTTCTACCGCCAGGAGACGCGTCTCGCGCAGATGCGCGCCTACGAGGAGGCGGACGAGGACGTGCACGACGACGACTGCAGCAACAGCGACTGACCCACTGACTCGACGCAACGGAGATCTTTATCACCCCCGCTGACACACAAAAATGAGCTTCCCTGAGACGGAATGGCGTGTGTGTTTGAGCTGTCATCTGCTTGGCTGCTTCCACGCTAAGAAACCCGGATAGGTAGTTATATTATCCGATCTAATCTCAGAGTCAGAGTAAAAGACAGAATACCTATATTTATACACGTACTGTATATATATTTGCGTTCCCGCGTGTCACCCACCCCACGTGCCTCCTGCGCCGACTCTTGTCTCGTATTGACGCGATCGCACACATTCCTCTGTGATGATACCTGTGTACAGTATCGGTGTTGTATGGGTCGCGAGTCGCGCTAGGTTAGACGGCTGGAGTAGAGCTCGGCACTGTACGTTCACAATACACTACGCAGCATTTCCACGCACTGTCACACATGTACGAGTTCTATTTCGGTGTATTTACATTGTACACGTCTCTCAATGTTGCTTGGCGAACCTTCCCTTTTCCCTGTCTTCGTTGTACATTGTATGTAGCCAGCTACTACGTATGTATGGATTGCGTCAGCAACAAAGCAAAGCGGCGCTTGTGCAATGGCCATTTGTTGCTCGCTAGAGTGCTAGTACGCGTGACAAACGTATACACATCGGGACCCATCAACCATTGTCGTGCTTTGCATCAGGTTGGTTCGGTTGTTGAATGCCGCTCGTTTGAGTTCCTGCTCTCGAAAAATATACCTATGAAACTTCGCCAGGAAACAGGGGAGCAGAACATTGTACGAGAAGCAGCGAGTTTGACTTTTACAGTACCCTTGCGATTCTAGATTCATTCAAATGACACTACGTTGCGGTGTAGTGGAGACTATGAGCTGAGCAGGCGCACCAAAATGACGCTAGTCAACGACAACGCGGAAACAACATCCAGACTATGGTAAGAGAAGTCGCTCAGCTTGAGGGTCGGTACCAAACTGACGTAGCGGTGGGAGTGCGGCTTAACCAGCAGTCTCAGATGGGCGCTCAACTCCTTTTCGGGTAGAGTCACCCCTTCGCCCAGCATCGAACCGATTAGCTTGGCCCGTCTGGCGAAGCTAAAGCAGACTGAATTTTCTCGTGATCTATGCCAAAGTACTATTGTTCGAGTTTCGAAACGGTAAATCTCTAACTCATACAGTCATGCGCTACCAACATACAGTTTGAGAATGAGATCCTGTACAACCATTACCTCTTGTTTGTGAGAATTGTTGTCATTTTGTCGACAATTTCGTCAGCAGAGACGTCATCCTTCTTTATGTCGACGATTAAGGCCGTTTTCAATCGATACAATCGTTGGGCGTTGGTAGGCTGGTCGAATGCCAGAGGCACGAGCAGGCAGGGCACTCCCGCTTTTGTCACTTCAACCAAACTGTTGTAGCCACCGTGGGTGATGAACAACTTAGTGCTTTTGTGGGCTGAAAAGTAGTAATCGTAACAATTTCAAATTTGCGCGCAGAGTGGAAATCACGCACAGAGCAATTCTCGTTGTGGAATCCAATTCGTGACATGAATGTGAGAGTACCCTTTGGTTTTGGGAATTCCTATATCGCTGTCGAGTTTCCAAATTATTGTATAGTCTGGGAATCTGGCCAGCGCGTCAATCCAGGCTTTCTGAAATCATGTCTAATTTCAAATTTTTAGCTCAGACTTGGCGTTCATAGACCTTGACGTGTGATTTCATGTCTTTCGTCCTGACTAGGGTCCCAAGTGAAAACAATATCGTTCCCTTGGCACCTTGTCGTTCGACTAAGTTTCTCCACTTTGCCGACAGTTTGGTTTGTCCACCTTTTGAATTGGTTTCCATTCCAAAATCGCCAAGAAAGTTTATTCCGTGATGCAGGGGTCGTGGAAAATCCAATACCCTGTGCCCGTTTAGATATATCTGCTTAACACTTGCACAGAGTCCCAGTAGGTTGGGCCGGTCTTCATGCGGAGGAGTTTGCCAGACGCTAATTTCCGTGCCACCCATTATCCAGCTAAACAGTGGCAGTGCTTGATAAATGGCATAGCCCCTGAAGAAATCTATGTCGTTCTAAATGAAGAAAACGTGTTTGGTGCAACCTGTTGCAATAAACGTTGTCACGCACCCATATTCTCTGTCTAAAGTTCATGACATCGGAAAGCATGCCAACGCCTGAAGGCAAGTAACTGATGATCTGCGGAACGCCCATTTGGAAGGCCATGTTTGGAATTATGTAAATCCCTGCTGAGCTGAATGCCACACTTGGGATTTGCAGCTCGTGTGCGAGTGCCACAGGGAAACTCCCAAAGGAGTGCGCTATAACTAGATCGAATTTCTCAGATCGAATTCTCTCAATCTCTGCATGGTCGTTGTCGAGCTGTTGCCTCATGGATTCAGTGAACATTTTCGCGTAGTATGGCAAAATTGACCAGAACGAGGTCTGTAAATGTAAAATTTACTCAAACTACAGCAGCGCTTTTGAGAGTGCTCCACGCACCTTATTGAACGCCATGGATTGATAGATGGCTTTGCCTTCCGTCTGGAACTTTGGGTCCATGACGATTTGCGACTCGTACTGTCGGACACCCGTCGGGGGCTTCCACTTGTTGAAGTCGACGTCCACGAAGCCCATCTTGGTCAGCCAGATCACGACCTCGTGTCCCTCTTTCGTCAACGTCTCCGCCAGTCTGTAGGAGAACATGAGGAAGGAGCTGGTGATGCTCGGCGCCGTCAACACCACTTTCAGCCCGTCCGAGCTTCCTCTGAGGGACAAAAGGCCCAGAATGACTAGAGAAGTTGCTCGCGTTCCAGCACGCATCTTTCAACGCTGCTTTGGGACTGCTACGATGATGCGTGCGACGTACTGTCAGGCAGACGTAGTAAGGCAAACCGGGGCAGTGTGCACTGTGCATGCGGTCGATTATGAGCTTGCGCTCACTAGCCGTTATCTCGTACTCGCTAATGCTGGTGCGTTCTGCAGGTACTAGAGTGCCCGTAGTAGCACTAGCACCACTATCCGATTGTCAGTGAAACCAGCCCCTGCTGCAACCCTCCATGCGCACGTGGTTAGTTGAGCCAGTCCACCAAGAAGCACCCAGGTGGGAGCGCGCGCAAGCTTTCGTGCGTGTGCGCCGCGCCAATTATCCTTCGTGATGTGGCGGACGTACGCACGCACGTCAACAGAGTGTTGTGGTCAATGAGAGTTGTTGACAGGTGATATGATGAGTCACGATGACAGGACATGATAGTGACAACACGTGATTGTACGGGCACTATCTAGCGTGCACGTGCATGTGGTGGTGTTTCATCGGCTCGTTGATTTCTTGGACTTAACGAATACGAATACCAGCTTATAACTCAGCCGTGAACTCTGTGAAGAAACTGCCTGCGTACGATGTACAAAGTATACACATAGCTAGGCATACTGCATTGTGGACGCTGTATACAATGTGGGAAGTATAATACGAAGACCATGTACAGTGTGGTGCGGTGTATATAGAGGATGTCGACAAGGATCACATGGCGAACCGAAGGAGAGTGACAGCGAGAAGGAGTGGAATTTACAGGGCGTGGTAGGCGAACTGAACGCCGCCTGGAACGCGCACCGTAGGCGAGTGCTCGTCGGAGACTGGTCGCGACGGAGCGAGACTGATGGCCTTCGTGGGCGACACGCGAGCCTGGTCGGCGGCCCAGTGGCGACGCGCGTCGCGGCCGTGACGCGTGCGCGCCAGGCGGAGCACGAGCGGCAGGCAGAGTGCCGACAGGAAGCCGATGGCGACGAAGAGGCGCGCGTGGCCGATGTCGTCGAAGTAGAACTGGCAGAAGACAGTGAAGGCGACGTTCATCAGCTGGTCCATCAGGAAGAGACAACCCTGAAACAGGAGCGCGGAAAGTAGCGAGATAGTGATAGCTGCCGTCTGCATACCAAATT
Source organism: Paralinhomoeus sp. GSCO2_6 (assembly GCA_030248085.1). Classification (NCBI taxonomy): domain Eukaryota; kingdom Metazoa; phylum Nematoda; class Chromadorea; order Monhysterida; family Linhomoeidae; genus Paralinhomoeus; species Paralinhomoeus sp. GSCO2_6. The sequence goes on from JASAMY010000149.1 coordinate 6,867, forward strand.
GATGGGGTAGTTGGCGACGCCGAAGAAGGTGATGAGCGACATGCAGCAGACGACGAAGTTGGCGTTGGTCAGCGCGAAGAGCGAGACGAGCGAGCCGGCGTAGAGCCAGCGGCCCAGCAGGCGCGCCAAGCAGATGGTCATCGCCAGAATCGCGTTCAGCGCCGTGATCACGAACAGGCACAGCTCCACGTCGAACGCATCCGCAAAGTAGCCCCTGCAGCGATTGAGAGCTGGTCCGCCCGCCAGCAACAATGACAATTCGTGGAATAACACCGACGCACGCACGCCATACATGTCACCGGGTGTTTGGAGTGGGTGGGGGGTCCGACCCCCTTCTGGGGGGGGGAGTACCGAGATTTGAAGAGCGAGGGGGTTCCCAGAAGGGAAAAGTGTACCTAAGTAGCGTCTTAACAGGCACTTTTTGGGTAAAAAATGCGTAAAATAGGCTATAAATAGCGTTATTTAGCTGTTTTAGGGTAAAAAAACACTGAAGAAGACAAAAAGTACCTACTTTTTATAAATTGTAGACAAACTGGAAAACATCAGGAAAATTCTGGGGGGGGGGGCTTGGTAGGGGCAAAAATTTCCGACTGGGGACCAGAACCCCCACTGGCGGATCCAGAGGGGGGAGGGTTGGGTCTCCCCCTCCTGTCAGCTCACATTTGGGGGAGGGGAGGGGGAGAGCTCAGCGGGAGAAGAAGGAAATAAGAAGAAGGAAACAGGGGCAAAGTGTGGCAGATTTTTACGTTTTCCTTGGATTAAGGATTAAGGCAAAATTTTCGCCTGCGGCGCTATGGTTCTATCGCAACTCACTATTGTGTGTTGAAAATAGTGCAAACAAAGCAAATGGCAATGCCAGGACCAAAACCCTGACTTTTTCGGATAAAATGCGATGAAAAAAATTGAATTCTGTCCCTCGGTCAGAATATCCTGGATCCGCTAGTGCCACCCCCCCCCCCCCCCTCCCAGTTACATGTATGACGCACGCAAGCACGCGCAGACGCACGCACGCACGCACGCACGCACTCACACACGCACGCTCGCAACTCAGTGTATAAACAGATACTTAGCCGATCAAAGAGGCTTCGCCAGCTAACGCAGACGTCCGTGTCACGGGATACGACCCGCATGCCACGGAGAAGCAGGCAAAACTGTTGAGCATTTTTACCATCTTTAAAAACGTTTTCTTTAACATTGTCGTGCAAAACTGCAGAGCAAGTAAATTTACCTATGCTATAGGCATATTGCAACAATTAAATTACCGTAAACACTATAATTAGTCCCCAGGGGCTAACTGTTTCATTCGACACGTAGGAGGGGGTGGAATTGAATGGGTAGAATTGTGGGGGGGGGGGGCTAGTCGGTACACTCTAACACACTCTCACACAGTCTCACATACACATACATACTTGTAGGTACATACATACACATACGCGACCATACACCCAGACATCTGCTTTTAGACGATGGTCCATTTGGGGAGAGGGTGTAATTTTAGGGGGGGGGGGGGTGCTAATAAACCCAAAATGGTCTTGCCGATGGAGTGTAATTATAGGGGGGCTAATTATAGGGTTTACGGTACATCCACTGGGCCTTACTAGTCAAAAACTCTGGTCTGCACTTGTGCACTTCTGATTCTAACCAATGGCAGTGGCATAGCCAGGATCTGGTAGGGGGACTGAGGGCACAAAGTTTGTTAAAGAAGTCAAACAATAGGTTCATTTTTCCAAAATTTTCGTAGCGGTACGTACCCCTTGGATAAATCTGGGCTCTAAAAATGGGGGGTGCACCAGCAACAGGGTCTGACCCACGGCCAGGGCTACCCGAGCAAAAAGAGGACAGGTAGATTTTACCAAATTGCGTCTTAATAGGTACTTGTTGGTCATAAAAAGGCCAAAATAGGGAAATGTAGAGTGGGGGGGGGGGGGAGAGCGGGTTGGGTGCCGAATTCGAAATTTTCTCTGGGTGGTACCCATTTCCCCCTCTCCCAGTAACAAATGTATAATTCTTCTGTCCCATTTGCCCCTTTTGGCTACGCCACTGATTTCTACACATGTACTATGGGTATAATTAGCGATGTCAGTAAAAACAATAAGTTAAAATTAAAAAAATGTGAAAATACTGTTTAGGTGTGTTAAAAAAAAAAACAAATAGTGTTACAAAATTAAGTTGACAGCCCAACTTTTTAAATTAAAAATTAAATAAAAAATTCGATCGAATGATTTGTATCCATCTGTGACAGTTTAAGACTCGCTTTTTGTAAGAACCAAACATTGAAAACCAAATATGGACATTTTGCCCCGAATTGCTTCGATTTGGCTGAAATCCGAGTTTCTAGACCAACTTTTAGCCCTGATCACGAAAATCAACTTGGTTTTTTGATTTTCGAAATATATGGATAGAAATATGCATATATCGATTTTGTTAATTTTTGCCCCGCAACTTTTGTTTTAAAGGACGGATCAAAAAAGTAAAAGCATTTTCGGAATCCTCATGTAATTCTGCATCAGATAGGCTACAAAACTGGCTGCACTGCTATGGTCGCACGTTGCGTGATCGGCACTTGAAAATTTCGATAGTCTAAATTTTACGGTTTTTTGCAAATAACTCACGAACCTTTGAGATCGGCACCGGGAGACCCCACCCATTCGAAAGAGCGCTTCTTTCTGCGTCGATTGATGTTAAAAAAGTTTAAAATATCGGTCGTGACGGGGGCGCCCCAAGCGCTCAAAGTATGCGCGGTCAAAGCACCGAACACGCGCACACGCACTGGCGAGCGAATGCACGAACGCACGAACGCACACAACAGCGCACGCGATCACGCACGCATGCTGCATGCACACCGTCACGCACGTACGCACGCACGTACGCTCGCACGCACGCACGCAGGCACGCACGCACGCACGCACGCACGCACGCGTGCACGCACTCTGTACGACCTTCACGCCTTATGCACAATTGTACATACGCATTTCAAACTGTAATGCAAGACCATGTTTGACTAAGTATGCACATGATGGAGAGCAGCTCTCTGAGCTGCGCTTGATATCGACGATAGTGGGCACACTCTGCTTGATAATTCACGCAACTACAAAATAGACCTTATAGAATACAAACAAATATTTGTTGTATGCATCATTTCCACAAAATGCTCCGGCCGGGCCTGGCCCGCTGCCCAAAAAAGTAGGCCCAGGCCCGGCCCGGCCCGACTGTCAGGCCTAGTTTGGCGGCCCGGCCCGTTTCGTTCTCTACCGGGCACCCCATTCAACTTGAATGTGTGAAGAAGTAATGTTCGATGGCGTCATCGTTTATGCATCCCTTGTTGTAGTGGTGGTCCGCCACCATTCAAATGGTTTGTTGAAGGTTAGAGCATACCTGTAACCCGGTCTGGCAGAGTGGGTGGGCGGGCTAAATGCCTGACATCTGGGAGGGAGGTGTGTGGTGTGTGGAGCAAAAAGTGGTGGGGGGTAGCTGGCCATTTTTGAATTATACTGGTACGTTTTGGTCAAAAATGGGTACAAATAGGGTCTAAACAGTGCTATTTAGCTGTTTTATGGTCATAAAACACTGAAAAGCACAGAAATACACAGACGTGTACTCATTTGTATCGTTTTATTTTAGACATGGTGAAAATCCTTTGGGAAAATTCTGGGGGGGGTGGGGTTGTTGGAAAGATAGTGAAGCCCACAAAGCCCCCCCCCCCCTCCCCCAAACCCCACCCACAGTTACAGGTATGGGTTAGAGGCAGGTTGCTGACGGAATTGAAATTCAAATTTGAATATGCGCCTTTTTGCGGTAATTTGAATTGAACTAATGAATAGAAATGCATAGCCTGCTGACTTGCAAGCTGAAGGGTGTTAGTAATGTATAGCAGCCTGCTGTCAGCTGACTAGCCTGCTACTTATTTTAGCTTTTTAGCAGGCAGAACTACTGACCTGGCGACAAATTGCAAGTGTTTGGTCGAGAAGGCGTAGTGCTTTGCAGAAACAACAAGTTTCAGTGCAAAAGTCAAGGATAATCCAACCACTGAAGGAGATCCCGACCTTGACTTTGAAGTGCGCAAGTTGTGATAGATTTCAAAATGAGCGCCCTGGGCGATCATTATTTAAATCGACTCTCTAGAATGGGCGGTTATTGGGGAAGGGGCAGTCATTGGAGGGAGAGATGGTTTTGGATAAGTTGCAGTATTTATGAGGCAACAGTAATTCAATGATAAAATCGGTTGTTCAGGATGACCCCATGTTCAACACCCTAAACAACAACATTGTAGAGCTACTACAGCTGCTGATAATGCTGCTGAGATGTATGCAATTACAAGCACATCTGCAACTAGAAAGAGAAATGGAAAGAGTAAATCTACTAATGGCAACAAACGACGTAGAATTGGAAGTGATGATTTGATTACTGTGTAAATACTATACTCATTGATACACATGGGATAGTCCTCTCTTACGCTCAGAAATATAGCAAACTGCGCGCTATAGAGCTCTACTCAACAACGGGACAAAAGTCCAATCGCAATCCCGTACTCAGATGTCGGCAGAAATGATTTTCAGTGAGAAGTGCGTGTTCGGTGCTTTGACCGCGCATACTTTGAGCGCTTGGGGCGCCCCCGTCACGACCGATATTTTAAACTTTTTTAACATCAATCGACGCAGAAAGAAGCGCTCTTTCGAATGGGTGGGGTCTCCCGGTGCCGATCTCAAAGGTTCGTGAGTTATTTGCAAAAAACCGTAAAATTTAGACTATCGAAATTTTCAAGTGCCGATCACGCAACGTGCGACCATAGCAGTGCAGCCAGTTTTGTAGCCTATCTGATGCAGAATTACATGAGGATTCCGAAAATGCTTTTACTTTTTTGATCCGTCCTTTAAAACAAAAGTTACGGGGCAAAAATTAACAGAATTGATATATGCATATTTCTATCCATATATTTCGAAAATCAAAAAACCAAGTTGATTTTCGTGATCAGGGCTAAAAGTTGGTCTAAAAACAAGGATTTCAGCCAAATCGAAGCAATTTGGGGCAAAATGTCCGCCCAATGTTTGGTTTTTACAAAAAGCGAGTCTTAACAATTGCACATCTCTGGTTCTTTAAACCATTGTTCCAACAGCCACAAAGATAGAACCAATAACCCAGATCGCTCGCCATAGATGGATAAGGCACCTTTTTAAAAATCTAACAAAAAATGTATTTTGACTCGTTTAAGAATTAAAATTAAATAACAAAAAACGTTTTGGACTTTTAATAATTAAAAATTACAAAAATAAGTCTGCGGACTTTTACTGACATCGCTAGGTATCATGCGCAAAAGTAGCGCAAACCTGCCAACAAAAAAGTGTATTACCATTATGCGTGCCGTCTGGCAGAGGCAACTCTTGATTCGGGCGCAGCCAGCGCTTGTTTCGACAGTGGCACGTCGCCGGTGGACGGACCTACCCGAGTATCCGGCCCATTACGTTGGCGACGGCCGCGAGGGAGTAGGTCCAGGACAGGAAGGAGTCGTCGACGCCGCCCTCGAGCCCGCAGCTCTTGCCGAACGAGTTGACGCCGTGGAAAACGGCGAAGTCGGCCAGATACGATGCCACGACGCACCAGGGAGCGGATCGATTCGTTATCACTTAGCACCAGGAACGCTGTCCCACCCCGGAACTGCAAATGCAGAAGAATCCATCCCAGAAACGATCCATCCCAAAAAGTGCCGCTTTTGAGCACGTCCGCGGGTCGAACGTCTTTGTTAGACGCGCCGGAGGCGACCGCGGGCTGCTGCTCGTCGTCAACCAGCACATAGGGGTTCTCGAAGTCGGTCGGCTGCCAGGTGCAGAGGAGGCCGATGAGATCGGCGGCGCCGATGAGGAGAGCGAAGAGGACGAGCAGCCGTGGCACGCGCTCGAGCAGCTCTGGATCCGTAAAGTAGACGCCTTCGTCGTCGGGAGCGACGTTCAGGGGATTGACGAGGAGCGTCTGGAGCGGCGCCACCAGCAGGCCGCCCAGGCCGAACGTCGCCGAAGTCACGCCCGTCACGAGGCCCGCGCGACTGAACCGTTCGGTGGGTGTCTTAGCAAGCGGTTACGCAGAGGCGACGCGACGCACTGGGGCAGCCACTGGATGGAGGTGGAGGCGGCGACGTTGTAGAGGATCATACGCGAGCTGCCGAAGAGGAAGCCGTAGGCGACGACGGTGCCGACGAACGAGTGCTCGAGCGCGTAGGCGGCGCCGAGCATGGAAGCGGCCGAGAGCAGTGCGCCCAGCAGCGCGGTGGGCCGAGGTCCCAGTCGCTTCTCGAGCAGGCCCGCGCAGACGCTGACGAACGGCAGGCCGAACGTCAGCGAAGACAACCAGCCGCTCTCTGCCATCGTGATCGGGTCCCCTCGACTCCTGCAAACGACTCACCAAAAGACATACAAAATGAAGGTGTCTGACAGTTACCAGCCCAGAGTCCCAAAAGTGCGTTCTGTTTCGTTGTGTTTTTCTATATTCTCACAAGCCGCCGACCTTCTGTAGGAGATGAGATAGGGCGTGATGTTGCCCGCGACGTAGAGGGGCGCGCAGCCAAAGTAGAGGGCACACGAGCCAGCCAGTGCCGCTAGCCAGCGGCGGTCGGGACGCAGTCGCCGCATCAGCACCTTCATCGTCGCGGCGGCGTGCCTTTCTGCCGCGGGTTCCACGCTTTCGTCGGACGTCGGACGGTCCCTTTGCAGGACAACGACCCTTTGGTCTTCCACCGTCCTTCCTGAAATCGCTAATCGACTAATCGCTAATCGCTAACCAATCAGCGGTCGTACTTCGCGCGTACGACACGCAATTTGCGTGCACCTAGGGAACGCAAGCAGTGCGACTCTGACCTTCCACTCTGACCTGCGTGACTCCACAGACGGACCCGAAAATGCTGCAGGTCAGCGGCGGTCCAGCAGGTCAAGCGATTACTGAGCGAGCGCTTGCGCGTTACACTGCTGCTGTATAGTATAGTATGAACCCTGCACAAACTGTTACAATCCACGCGACCAAAAGCTTCCACGATGCGTGTCGCCTTGCATTTGCGCCTACAAGATGACTGCGAGCGTCGAACAAGCTGGTTTCGAAAAGACGTTAATTTACGTATACGTTAAATGTGCACGATTAGGTTCAGTGAATACGTTGCAAAAACAAAAACGCAAATTTAACAGACAATAAAAAACGCACACACTATGTACCGTATCTAAACTGGTGGCTGTACTCGGTAGCCTCTATTCGGGTGCAACTGATTTTCTAAAAAGTGTCTCATTTATCAGGGTGTACGCGTCAGCGTACAACCCTAATATGTGACGACTTCTCAATGCGGCTTTTTGAATTTTCGATCGCCTGTAACTTTTGCTTGCCTGAACGGATTTTGGCCCGCTATGGCTCAAATGAACCGCCTTCTTCTGGGGCATCGAACGCGCCAAAACGCGTTTCCTTGTTTTACTGTAAGGGGTCAATAGTTTCAAAAATGTTTCGCGAACGCGTGTTTTTTTTTCGTGTTCTCTGCCACTTTTTTGAAGTGCCGCTCGCAACCGCCACGAGCGATTGGGCTGAAACTTGGCGTGTAATCGCGGCCCATGATGGCATTTTCAACCTGCAAAGCATTTGCTCTAGCTCTTACCAGTGTTGAGTTATGGCCAATTTTTCTCGTTTTTTTGGACATAGTCGTTTTTTCGGCCAAAATTTTGTGCGCTATAGGCGCCTCAACCGCTCATCGCAGAGATTTGCTATAATGGTGAAAGTTGACCGCCTAGACATGTAGCATTGTACTTTCAACAAAATGGGCGCGGCCAGTGTCTATATCGACAATGCCGATTTTTTTTTGTTAGTTCCACCAAGAGTAAAACTCCAAAAAATGCCATGTAAACCCCCAATTTTTCTTTTATTTTCGTGAACAGTACGTCAAGGCGAGTCATCGGTAAGTCAATGTTTTGAAAGTTCCATCACTGGATAATGAGATATGAGCTCCTGAACCTTCAAAAAAATGATTTTTTTAAATATTTTTTTTTATAATTTTTTTGTTAATGTAATCGGGACGAAACTTTGTAAGCATACGCTGTATACAATCAGAAATTAATCCCCCAAATGGATTCTTCCTAAATGCCCCCAATCTTGAGATCTGGAACACTTAGTGAAGTTGGGTCTTGGACAACAAATCGAGAGGTCGCGGGTTCGACTCCCGCTGGCGTCTCTGCCATCTCCTGAAAACCAATCAATACTGCGTTACCCCAGTGTCTTTTCCTGCTCCACCCATGTTGTTCCCACGACTCACCCTACATTTTTTTTTAGTTTTTTTCGTTTTTCTATTAAGATGTTAAAATATTTTTTGGCTGACTTTATCAAAGCAGTGAACATCAAGTGCTTTTGGGATGTGTACTCTCATGTGCAACCTCACAAGGCGCGCACACACCGACGCATGCACGCACGCCCGCACGCCCGCACGCACGCACGCAAGCACGCACGCACGCACGCACGCACGCACGCACGCACGCACGCACGCACGCACGCACGCACGCACGCACGCACGCACGCACGCACGCACGTCCGTACTCTCGCACGCACGCACGCACTGACGCACGCACGCATTGACGCACGCACGCCCGCACGCACGCACGCACGCACGCACTGACGCACGCACGCATTGACGCACGCACGCACGCCCGCACGCACGCACGCACGCACGTCCGCACTCTCGCACTCACACACACCAACGCACGCACGCACGCCCGCACTCTCGCATGCACGCACTCTCGCACGCACGCACGCACTCTCGCACGCACGCACTCACGCACGCCGTAGTTGACTACCACCTTGGCCGCGCAGAGGGCCGCGTAGGACGCGTCCTCAACGAGCATGCTGATGGTGGTGGCGTCCTCGTGGTCAGGCTTGGGGTAACGAGCGCGTCACGCGCCACTGGCTGGTGTTCAGCCCTTGATTCTGTCACTTCAGGAGTTGCAGCACGTCCTTGGTGTCCGAGACGTTGCCCAGGAAGGAAGGTGTTTGTAAAGCAATTCTACAGTTTTGAACCTGTACACTGTACACATTTTTTATTAAGGAAAAATTTGCAGGTGGCTGCAAAAAAGGTGAATATGTGACGCTCGTGTGGTGAAGTCCAGTTTGAAAAGGAGCGGTATTAAGGCATGCCCCACTGATTTCTGGCCACTTCCGCATTGTAGCTGATCAACTTCAGTTTGAACAAACCATGTATAAAATCTAAACCTCATGCAGCAACACGTCACATGTTCGGCGTTTGTTGTGTGAGCCATGTCACTCAGTCAAGCCAACCAAAGCACACACGTCCATCAACTCATACCTCTTCTCTAACAAGACGTTATTATTGCCCATTACCATGAACCTGACACTGCCAAAGTATGTTCTGCATAATCAATTGGTGCCCCATTCTAAAACTTGTTACTGTACTGAAGCGGCAAGCCTGACTGCGCCTGTACAAGGTTCTGCTATACAAACTTCTGTACAAACTGGCGAACAGTACACGAAACGGGATACGATACGGCGAGGTTCACAAAGACAGATTCATATGTACAAGGAACTGTCGGTTGTCGAATCAGCGAGCGTATTTATGTGCAGTGAGGGGAGGGGAGAGAGACGCTATCTCGGCGTCGTTCGCCTGTGCGGCGGGTGTCCAGTCCAGTCTTGCAGCAGCGCGCCGCCTGTGCTGCTTGTCAGCTGAGGGACGCCGCTTGGGCCGTAGGCAAGCCTTGAGCGCCGACGGCGGCTGGATCAGAGGGCCAGCATGCAGTCCAGTCGGCAGGGGCTTGGCTTGGCGGCGCTTGAGGGGTAGACGCGACGCCTGGCCGCTGGAGACTGGTCGGCGGGTGGCTGGCGTCCTTGGGAAAGTTCAGCGCCGCTGGAGTCCGGAGTTGGAGAGAAGATTGCCGGAGTACGGTATGTACAAGTGTAGGGCGGCTGGTGCACGTCCTGACGTCAGTACAGTTACATGTGGATTGGTGATGGTGTACAGTTGCTGATGTGTAGGTGAGACATACAATACGTACTACAATCCTGCTCCATTCCCTTCTGGCATTCCACCCAATGACAAACTGTTCATCCAACATTTGTGTTGTGCCCCCAGCCATTTGTGTAGTGCCCTAATGCATGTGTGTGCTGCGTGCGTGCGTGCGTGCGTGCGTGCACGCGCGCATGCATATGTGTGCATAGGGGTTCCATGGGCATGTGCTTATTTCATGCATTTCAATCTATGTAAATGTCAGCCAGTTCCAGTCGCCATTATTTTCGCTGCACATTTCCATTGCGGGTGAACACAGCAAACGCCGAATATGTGACGTGTTGCTGCATGAGGTTTAGATTTTATACATGGTTTGTTCAAACTGAAGTTGATCAGCTACAATGTGGAAGTGGCCAGAAATCAGTGGGGCATGCCTTAATACCGCTCCTTTTCAAACTGGACTTCACCACACGAGCGTCACATATTCACCTTTTTTGCAGCCACCTGCAAATTTTTCCTTAATACAGTGTTTTTTCGAAAGATGAGGGGGTTTCTGTAATTCAATGCATGCAAGCATGCACGCACGCACGAATGCACGCCCGCATGCTCGCACGCACGCACGCACGCACGCAGCACGCACGCACATACGCACACACACATTCACTGACGTAGGTTCACACACAATGCACCTGTGACTGAACCGAACAAGGCAAAATTGAAGTAAAGCAAAGTACCAACAGCCTAGCAGACATACATGCGTGCATGCACATGCAGTTGTGCTATATTGCTGCGTCAGAGCAGCATGGAAATGATCACCATGACTAGACGGTCAACTTTTGTGTTTTTGCCAAAGTGATCGGACCTACCCACATCAAGTTTCTTGCGAAGCAGCCTATTTGTTGGTGTGCGTGCGTGCGTGCACATCTGTAGTGCCATATTGGTTCGTTGGAGCATAGCGGTGTAAAGAACCAAAATGATCTGCACGTGCAGGCGGTCAACTTTTGTGTTTTAGCCAAAGTGATCCGACCTACCCATATCGATATTTATCGATTATCCCGGAAGTGAAAATATTTTGGTGCGTCGGATCGTGTTGACTTCAAGGAATGAAATGTTCTACATCGAAGGGCGATCAACTTTATTATTGCTGTTTAGGCCATCCGACCTAACCACACCGAAATATCGCCAATTTCCGTTATCGATATAATGGGGGGAGGTATTTTGGTGCGTCCAATGTGGTCCAATTGTTGAAAGTAACACAAGTCATGTCATGGCGACCAACTTTCTCCTTTATAGCGAAGCGCTGCGATGTACCGTTAAAGCGCCTATAGGGCACAAAATTTGTGACCCATTTCCAAGAAAATCAATCGATAATCGGATAAAATCGGCAATATCTCGAGATTGGTACGAAGTACACACAAATCCTTTGGCATGCAAAATTGCGATCACTAGCCGGCTACACATACCAAGTTTCATCGCGATAGGCCCTGGCGTTCGCGAGCGGCGCTCCAAAAACCTGGCAGAGAACATGAAAAAAAAAAGCCGCAAAATTGGAACATTTTTGGAACTATTGACCCATTACAGTAAAGCAAGGAAACGCGTTATGGCGCATTCGATGCCCCAGAAGAAGGCGGTTCATTTGCGCCATAACGCGTCGAAATCCGTTCAGGCAATCAAAAGTCATAGGCGATCGAAATTTCATAAACCCGCATTGAGAAGTGGTCACATATTAGGGTTGTACGCTGACGCGTACACCCTGATTTAATACGACGTTTTGGCTATGACACTCACGCCATAGTCAGGAAGTGCCTATTTAGACATTATTTAGGTACACTTTTTTTTCCTTCTGACACCCTTTCCCTTTTCCTTTGAATGTGCTTACCCCCAGAATGGTCTCAGACGTCCCCCCCCACTTCAAAAAACCGGTTACATGTGGTACTGCGGTAGGGAAACTCACGCCCCTGGTGTGCGTGCCCCTTGTTGGCACCCGAAATCAGTGAACCCGTGGTGCATATTTTGTACATATCAATACGACAAAACACTGTATTAAGGAAAAATTTGCAGGCAGCTGCAAAAAAGGGGAATATGTGACTTCCATAGACAGAAGTTGAGCTTGAAAAGAAAAAAACGGTATTCGCGCATTACTGAAGTCCACTTTGAAAAAAGATTGTATAAGAGCATTGCAGTGGAGTCCACTTTGAAAAACGATTGTATAAGAGCATACAATGGTATGAACCATCAATTTGCTTGTCACATATTCGGCGTTTTAGCGCTCGCTACATGATGACAGAATTCAGTGGCACTTATGTAGCATACCAGGAAAAGTGCATACCTACACACGCACTCACACGCGCGTGCACACGCACGCACGCACGTACATACATAGACACCGAAATATTTTGTAAGTTGGAAATGACGATCCAATGAATAGAATATTTCGATTCCACCACAGTTCGAAATACGATACCTACAAATTATTGTTCTATTCTGCAAACATACGTGCAGTCTGGAATCGGGATAACTGATTTTTGTATCACAGTAACAGAAATTTGTTGTGTTAATGGATGGAGAGTATACACAACAGGCACTTCAGGTATAATTTAAGGAGCTGTTCTACAAACACAATCTACAGTAGCGTACCGAACTTATCATTTAGCTGTCCTTCGAAAATGCGTAATCAGCAGCATTGAAATACATACCACACCACACCAAGAATCCTGTTTCACTTATGGTTTTTTAGTTCAACCTGCAACGTGCGTAGGGCGGTGGTGTGTGTCACGTTTAGCTGGGCAACAGCGATGTCGCTAGAATGACTGTTGTAAATGAACTCGCGCTAAAAACGCCGAATATGTGACAAGCAAATTGATGGTTCATACCATTTTATGCTCTTATACAATCGTTTTTCAAACCGGGTTTTTTGTAGCTATAAAAAACTGTCAAAATCGTCCAAAAGTGCTAAAAATAGGCAAAAACGACGCTTTTAATGTGTTTAAATCCTATATACCTACTTAGTAGCAGCCTGGATGAGCTAAACAACCATAATTTGCACTCAGGTGTTCTGGAGGGAGACGGTCAAGCCAAATCTGGATAGTCATAGTCGTAGTCCGATTCAATAAAAAAAAACTATCAGTAGTAAAAAGTTGATAAAATGCACTTCAAACCGCTTTAATGCCTCAGTTTGCTGTTAATGACACTCTACTAAGCTTAGAACACCTTCTGCAACATTGACTGGACGTCCAAAAGGCCTCTGAAAACGTTTAATAAAGAAACTTTATATTTTGTTTAATTTACAAAAAAAAATTGAATTGTTTTTATCCAAGCCTGCCGATCGATGGCAAGGCTCAGTGTGCAGGAGGTTAGGCAGTCGGCCTAACGGCTGAATACCTACAGTGGCAGCCGTTTGCTGCCGCGCAGGCCTTTCTGCAAACCCGTTCAAACTCGGAGGCGGTCCGGGCAGCGTATGGCTTAGTGGTAGAGAATCGGCCTCTTGTGCGCACGGTTCTTTGTTGGATCCACTAGAACGAGTGTTTCCTTACTGTTGTGATTAGAACATTCCATGAATATAAGAACTGCGACTAGAAACTATTACTAGCCAAGAGTGATAGTAAACGGTCGTATTGTGAACTGTCTGTAATTGAACTCGTTGTTTGATACTGGAAGAGAGAGGTATCAAAAGTCGGCTCACGACACAACAGTGGCGTGACCTGCTGTGGATTCGGAACTCGAAACAGCAGACTTCCTCCTGCCCTGGCAGAACAAGGCCAAGGCCTGCTGGCAGCGGCTGCGTCGTCAGAAGAGGACACGCAGGCCAGCGCGTCAACAGCGGAAGAAGCGGCCGACGGGCAACTGAGCGAACGCGCCGAGCGAGCTAGGCGGCGGCAGCAGAAGAAAGGAAGGATGGCCGCGCAGATCGGCACGATCGAGCCTTTCGACTCCAAGGAGGAGGAGTGGCAACGATACGTCGCGCGGTTCGAACAGTTTCTGCTCGCCAACGAGATCGCCAGCTCCAAGAAGAAGACCGCGGTGCTGCTGACTGTCATGGGCCCGCAGACGTACAAGCTGCTGGAAGGACTCGCCTCTCCGAGAAAGGCCGCGGATCTGACGATGGAAGAAATCGTCGCTTGTCTGGCCGACCACTTCGAGCCGAAGCGAAGCGTCGTCGCCAACAGCTACCGTTTCCACAAAAGAGACCAGCGCTCAGACGAGACAATCGCCGAGTTTGTCGCCGAGTTGCGGAGGCTGGCCAGCTCCTGCGAATTCGCGACACAGCTCGACCGTTCCATCAGAGACCGACTGGTTTGTGGACTCCGGGCAGACGAGATCCGACGGCGCCTGCTGGCCGAGACTCAGCTGACGTTGAACAGGGCAGTTGAGATCGCCGAAACCATGGAGAGTGCGAATGCCCAGGCAGAGGAAATGGCGCGCAAGTCGAACAGAGACGGGGAAGACTTCAGAAGAGCAGAAGTCATGAACGTGACCCGCAGTCGACCAGAGACGAGCAGAAAAGACGCCAAGAAGAAGATTAGCCTGCATTGCCCGAGCTGTGGAAGTCGGCGTCGAAGTCACGACCGCCAGGACTGCTTTGCGAAGAAGTTGTCCTGCAACAAGTGCGGCAGCAAGGGCCACCTTCAGCGAGTCTGTGACAACGACGATTCGTTGAGCAGCGAAGACGACAAGGACAAGAGGCAGCGGAAACGGGACAAGAACAAGGTCTCGACTGTGAGCTGCCAAAAGAAGTCTTCAGTCGGCTGCTGCAACGACGACGACCTCGGCGAAGAAGACGTGGTGTAAAGGGCTAGTCAGGCTTCTTGGGGAAGAGGAGGAGTGTTGTGATTAGAACATTCCATGAATATAAGAACTGCGACTAGAAACTATTACTAGCCAAGAGTGATAGTAAACGGTCGTATTGTGAACTGTCTGTAATTGAACTCGTTGTTTGATACTGGAAGAGAGAGGTATCAAAAGTCGGCTCACGACACAACACTTACAAATGGATTTTCTCGTGCTGTCGCTGCCATAGATTACAGATGGGTCCTTCCGAGTGTCTTCCAATCATGTGTAGCTAAAGATACCTAGGAAGGCGTCATGGAGATGGGTATGGTATATGGGTCATTGACGGCCTCTATGTTGTCCCTAATCCAACAACAATGCAGGCAGTCGGCAAGAAGAACGTCGCACAGTTGCTCACAACAGACTGAGAAACGCACCACAAAGACGAGAGCACCGCGCACCGAGTGCGATTCGACCAAACAAGCGAGCGCCTCAGCCGCCGCGCAGTCGGGCGAAACTTTCCGCGACGGAGGTGGGTATGTTATAGGAGAGGATTGTGCATTGATTCTAAAGGCGTTCGCAGTGGGCGCGTCGTACTCGGGTGTCGCCTCGCGCTCGCGCGCCATCACGCGCTCGCCGTCTCCGCAATCGACGCCGCTTGCGTCATTGTTGTCGCCGCCATCAGCACCGGCGCGCGTGACAGACACGCACTCGGCGACGATGCGAGGACACTGTTGTCGAAGACGATTACGTTGCCGTTCCGCACCGCGCGTTTGAATCCTCTGAAGAATTCGGGCCGTAGACGGAAGGGGGGGGGGGAGCTCCAGGCTGGGAAGCTCGCACGCATGCAATCGTTGCGGTGTGTGTCATCGCGCCAACTCTCTACTGCATGCAACCTTCGCAGGTTTGTAATGCATTAATCTCGACGTAAATTGGCCAATAGAACAGCTATAATACATTTCGATTGCACCCGTCAAACTGCAAACATGCCAAATTCTTACAATTTCGGATAAGAGAGGGCGCTCTACTCCTGTCAAGATATCGTACATCCTCCAATAGTGCCCCCTCTCCAATAGTGCCCTGGGACAAGAAGTACCATCCGATTTGCGTTATACAGGGACACAAATCAGGCAGTAGTTACATACGTACCTGTAAGCGGTGTGTACACAGCTAGGTACACACCCATTAATAAATGACATTTCAGATACTTTGAACTGTTAATCACCTTAAGGAACGCAATACAACTCCAATAGTGCCCCTGGGTAAAGAGATGTGAAAAGTACAGTGCCCCGAGGCACTATTAACGGATTTACGGCACCTGTAGGTACAGTGGGTTGTACATACCGTAAATGCTAGAGGAGACAGAAAGACGGACCGACCTAGGTATGCATACGCAGAAGTGAACAATGCACATTGTACCTGCAACGAATGACAACAGAATCACTCGGCAAAAACAAAGTCGTCTCGCAGCAACGCAGCAACAAGGAATGGAGTGGTGGTCAATTCAAAGTGGCTGGTAGTCGACGTGGGCTGCTCCTGTAGACGAGTGCCAGTCGACGGCGCGTCGTGACGCCGGAGCGAGGCTGATGGCCGCGCTGCGCGACTGGGGCGTACTGCGGGCGGGCCGGGCGGAGCGACGCGCGCGGCCGCCGTGACGCGTGCGCGCCAGGCGGAGCACGGGCGGCAGGCAGAGAGCGGACAAGAAGCCGACGGCGACGAAGAAGCGCGCGTGGCCGATGGCGTTGAAGCAAAACTGGCAGAAGAGCGTGAAGGCCACGGTCAAGAGCTGCTCCATCAGAAAGAGCCAGCCCTGAACGTCGGCGCGCTCCTGCCGCTCTCTCTCTCTCTCTCTCTCTCTCTCTCTCTCTCTCTCTCTCTCTCTCTCTCTCTCTCTCTCTCTCTCTCTCTCTCTCTCTCTCTCTCTCTCTCTCTCTCTCTCTCTCTCTCTCTCTCTCTCTCTCTCTCTCTCTCTCTCTCTCTCTCTCTCTCTCTCTCTCTCTCTCTCTCTCTCTCTCTCTCTCTCTCTCTCTCTCTCTCTCTCTCTCTCTCTCTCTCTCTCTCTCTCTCTCTCTCTCTCTCTCTCTCTCTCTCTCTCTCTCTCTCTCTCTCTCTCTCTCTCTCTCTCTCTCTCTCTCTCTCTCTCTCTCTCTCTCTCTCTCTCTCTCTCTCTCTCTCTCTCTCTCTCTCTCTCTCTCTCTCTCTCTCTCTCTCTCTCTCTTTCAACCGCACCAGGTTGACGGCGTAGTTGGGCACTCCGAAGAAGAGGCTGAGCGACATGCAGCAGACGACGATGTTGGCGTTGGTCATGGCGAAGAGGGAGATGATCGACACGGCGTAGAGCCAGCGGCCCAGCTGGAGCGCCAAGGCGAGCGTCATCGCCAGAATAGCGTTCAGCGCCGTGAACACGAACGTGCACAGTTCCACGTCGAACGTGTCTGCGAGGTAGCCCCTGCAGCGACTGTTTTTTTAATATACAGACGTAAAAATTCGTAATGGTCCGTCCGTTCGTCCCCCGGATCCCGTCCCGTCGTTACCGACCGGTTCTCCATTATGGCTTGACTGATTGGGCTGAAGTTCGTTTGAGCATTCTTCGGACCAATAATGAAAAAATTAAAAAAATATTTCTGGGTCTTTGAACAAAATTTCTGGGCCTCGAGCAAAATTTCTGGGTAAATCTGGGATAACACCTGCTTAAGGGTAGGGCCTGGACGTTTCTAATCTTTTTTAATTTCTTAATAAAATATAAAGTGAACATTATTAGCAAACTTTCAACAGAGTCAACACCATTTTGTTTTGTCTGATGCAGAGATCGGTTCTTATGAAGTCACGACGGTAAAGTTATGTGCCTTCCCATGTTTTTTTTTTGTCGTCGTCAGTCATCAGAAGCATGTTGCAAGAGTGGAACAACGCCAGTGGACGGCCCTACCCGAGTATCCGGCCCATTACGTTGGCGACGGCCGCGAGGGAGTAGGTCCAGGACAGGAAGGAGTCGTCGACGCCGCCCTCGAGCCCGCAGCTCTTGCCGAACGAGTTGATGACGTGGAAAACGGCGAAGCCGCCAAGATACGACGCCACGACGCACCGGGGAGCGGATCGGTCCGTTCTCGGCATTTACAACTGTCGCCAGAGGCAGCATGTCCCATCCCGGCGGTACCAAGTCCCAGCAATCCACCCCCGAATCGATCCATCCCAGAAGGTGCCGCTTTTGAGCACGTGAGCGAACCCAAGGTCCGTGGTCGACGGGGTTGGAGCGACGACCAAGGGTTGGCGTTCGTCGTCGATCGGTTCGTAGAGGTCGTCGAAGTCGGACGGCTGCCAGGTGAAGAGCAGGCCGAAGAGATCGATAGCTCCTATGAGGAGGCCGAGCAGGACGAAGAGATGGGGCACGCGCTCCAGAAGTTCTGGATCCGTAAAGTAGACGCCTTCGCTGTCGGGCGCGACGTTTAGGGGATTGACCACGAGAGTCTGCAGCGGCGCCACCAACAGACCTCCCAGGCCGAACGTTCCCGAGGTCACGCCGGTCACGAGGCCGGCTCGACTAAAGGAAACAGTCGTGCGTTTGGTGACCTTGGAGAGCGGGGTACTGGAGAGCCTGGACGCACTGGGGCAGCCACTGGACGGAGGTGGAGGCGGCGACGTTGTAGAGGAGCATGCGCGCGCTACCGAACAGGAAGCTGTAGGCGACGACGGTGCTGACGAACGAGCGCTCGAGCGCGTAGGCGGCGCCGAGCATGGATACAGTCGAGAGAAGTGCGCCCAGCAACGCGGTGGGCCGAGCGCCGAAGCGCTTCTCGAGCAGACCGGCGCAGACGCCGATGAACGGCACGCCAAGCGCCATCGAGGACAACCAGCCGCTCTCCGCCATCGTGATCAGCTCACCCCGACTTCTGCAAGCGTATCTCGACACAGTCAAACGCCAACTCAGTGCACTCACAACGCAACATACAATGTAGTACATTTACAGGTACTTTATAGGTATTTATGAATGTTCCAATAGAGCCGCCCCCCTCTAATAGTGCCTCCTCCAATCGTGCCCCCGGATAAGGCAAGGTTGAAATAATAGCGCCCGGGGCACTATTAAAGGATTTAGGTATGCTGATGTAACATACAATAGGTACAATGTATGTAAGAGTAGTGATGCCATATATCCCAAAGGTTATCCCATTGGCCAAATCATATGGTTACTGGCACAGGTGACCAGAAGCCCGTCATATACCCTATGCAGCCCATGTAGCGCAGTGTTTCTTCGCTCAGGCGCTGATTTGCACTAATTCCCTCACACCACGTTTTTGATTCTCCTACGTTAGGAGCTTTTCCTACGGTACGGGTACATGTAATTTGCACAGCGAAGCGGACCTTCGGTAGGAGATGATATAAGGCGTGATGTTGCCAGCGACGTAGAGAGGCGCGCAGCCAAAGTAGAGAGCGCACGAGGCAGCCAGCGCCGGTAGCCAACGACGGTCGGGGCGCAGCCGCTGCATCAACACCTTCATCGTCGCCTTTCTCCAGGCGACGGCTTTTTCGACCACGAAGGGAGCGATTCGACGAACGGCGACCTCACACCGTCGTTCCTGAATCCGTGGGCAGCGCATGACCCTGTGGTGGGTTCGATTCTTGATGGATCCACTAGCACGAGTATTTTCGTATCAATGGATTTTCTCGTTCTGTCGCTGCCCTGGACTACAGATAGCGTTCTTCGTCTGAATGCAAAGGACCTCACAATTCTCTTTAACGGTCAGACGCTTCTACATCGAACGATGTCTACCTCGGGGATTCGAATGGATTGAGGATTGGATAAACAAAGGTGGGGGCTTGGGAATAAGGGGGGGGGGCGGGGGTGAAGCTAGCGGAGCAGGGCAGCACAGAGCTTCCCTGGCAGGTAAAGGCCTTTCTTCAGAACAACTTCCACTTTGACGTTCGGCACAGACAGTCAGTCAGTCAGTCACAACATGCAGAAACGCCAGCACAGTGGGAAACCGCGATTCGGCCAAACTCGAGTCCCCTGCCTTTAGGTACGGCCCGCTCGAAGTTGTCGAAGTTGTAGTAACTTTTCGCGAGGAAATCGTTGCGCCTTGATTTCGGCGCCAGTTGCATCGCGCCGCGCGCGCCGTCGCATTGCGCGCGGAAGCGCACGTCGTCACACTGTCCACCAAAACGACGCTAGTAGAGACGGCCGCGTCAGCGTCAGATGTCACTCTGTCGCGGACGCTTCTGTTCTCCTTGTTCACATCGTTGACGCTTTAAACTTTAGTTGCACAATTTTTCGATTTTGTGTGACATTGATAATGGCTGGAACCGAGGTGGTGCTTGGCCGCTCTCAGATAGGATGGTCGTATTGGTCGGTCGCGTTGTTCACGAGTAGCGCTTGCGTGCGTGCTTGTAATTGGACGTGCGCTTCTATTCGCGCACGCGCTTCTAATCTCCAGGTTACGGTACGTAGCATGGTAGAAGTAGATGAGGTGATAGATCATGCAGGCATGCAGGCGGGTAAAGAATGCAGGCAAAATACAGTAATCGACCATATAAGTTGAAACTTGGAAACGACGTAAAGTGGACACATTTTACTACTGTATTATGAGCAATGAAAATTAAATTAACAACACGGAGCTGAAATTACGTGAAGTGAACACAAGCGCAATTGTTTCGGCCTGTTGTTGTTCCTTTTCTTTTCTCTTGCTGGCAAAGTGGCCAAGCGCAACGTCAATGGCTCAATGCAAAACTAACATCGACGTCACAATTTCGTAGTTCGTATTTCAATGGAAAGCGCGCGAGTCCAGATCAGAGCAAGACGCGTTGGGATTGAATTGAGGCTGAGGAAATAGTCAAGCAAGTGCAGCAAGTGAAGGCGCCGACGGCGCTCCGCCGGTTTGCTTCTTCTCGTCGAGGAGTACGCGAGGCAGGCGGCATGCTTTCGCGTGTAGTCGTCGATCTCCTGATCGGGTTCAGCTCGTCCCTGCTCGGCAGTAGGGTCTCCTGGCCGTCGTCGGTGATGACGTCGGTGACGTCTTCGCCGACGCTGCTCGTCCTCGTCATACACATCACCGGCAAAGACGTGCGCATGGGCGCACCGTCTGTCGATCGCCGTGAATCGCGAACTCTGCCTCGGACACCTCCACACTGCTTCCACACAGCTCCACACACACACTGCCTCCTGCACTGCACTTCAGAACTCGCAAACTCGGACGGGAAGCGGAAGACGATCTCCGTCTCTATCAGGACGACTTCTTCCTCTGCGCAGTAGTCACGAGGGACAGCAAGGTTGGCGACGGCTCGATCCGCGGCCCCTGGGTGGCTGCATACGCCTCTTTCGCTCGCCGTATTCCGTCCACTGCTTCGAAACGTGTCCGTGTCAAAGGCGGAGTTTCCCATCGACCGACGAAGAACGCGTCGATGCGCACGTCTTCGCCGGCGACGTGGGCGCCGGGCGGCGTCGGCAACGACATCACAGGCGTCATCACCTCCATCGATTGCCTCTCCATCGTCAGGACAGAGACCCTACGGACAGGACAGGGACGAGCTGGGCGCCTGTCAGGCAGGAGACGGTCGACTGCACGCGCAAGTGCGAGGCTCGCGTGGCTTTCTAGGACCATTCCCGTAACTGGGGGGTGGCAGGGTATCGTTTGAGGGAGGTAGTGCTCGGGCGCTGGCGTCGTCCTCATGTAATGTTCACTACGTCGTTTCCAATTCAGTTATATGGTTGGTTACTGTATTTTGCCTGCATTGTTTACCCGCCTGCACGCCTGCGTGCCTGCATCCTTTACCCCTAAGCCCTGTGCCACTAATATTTGGAGAGAACATGGACAGTGAGGGCGGCCGGACGAAGTTGGCCGCCGCCGCAGCCGCCGACGAGGACGCGCCGATGGAGGCAGACTCCATCTCCTCCGCCGTTCGCCTTTTCTTTTGACTATTTTCTTAAAAACTTCTAAAATTCGATTTTAGAACCCAGAGGAGTTCAAATCGGCGAGGCTGAGACGGCTTTGCGAGCGCCTATTCGGCTTGGCTGGCGACGCGCTGCCCGCGGTGGTGGTGGCGTTGGACAAAGATGCCCTTGGCGGACTCTCTCGGCGCGTCGACGAATTTCGGTTCAACTCTGATGGTATTATAGTTCTGACTTCTGAATCTGATTTGCCCGGAGTGAGAGACGGTGGGCTCAGGGGGGGGGGGGGGTGTTGGGGGGGGTCAGTCCCCCCTGGCCATCGCCATCCCAGATGAGATGACTTGCGGGAAACCCTCTCTCAATATTAATAAAATGGGTAAAGATGCGTGTATTTTATTGTTTATTTTTGACACAAAAACGCTTAAAAAGTGCTATTTAGGCGTTGTTTTAACACATTTTGGACCAAAAAGCACCGATTTACGCGCTATTTTTGGTTCAAACTCTTCTAATCCAATCCCGGCCGGATGGCGGGAGACCCCCCCTCCCCCTCGAAACACCCAGAGACCCCCCCCCCTGGCCTTGGGACCAATCTACACCTATGAAGACAGCCTGACGGATGGTTCAGAAAATATGGCCAGGCCAACGGTGTGATACCGCCCAGCCAGTGGCCTTTGTAAGAATTTTACTTCAGCCTGGGGGAGATGAAGCTGGTAAAAAAAAAACAACAAAGATCTGGATTCTGGAGAAAAATTGGCGCCACAAAATTCCCCCAGGGTAGGGATAGGGCGAATGCGACGTTGCATTATTTCTACTTCGGACCCTTGCCGGTAAAAAATACCGGGCTGGTATCCACCCCCCAAAATCTCCGGTAAAATTTCCGGGATTGGAAATTTTGTAGGGGGGTGTTGAAGTGGAAGATTTCGCACCATAATAGCGCGTAAATCGGCGCTTTTTGGTTTATGTGCCAAAACAACGCCTAAATAGCACTTCTTAAGCGTTTTTGGGTCACACTACACTGAAAAAGGACACAAAAACACGCATATTTACCCAATTTTTCAATAATGAGAGAGGGTTTCCCGAAACTTATCCGGGATGGCGATTGCCAGTGGGGGGTTCCTCCTGCAAAAAAGCGGGACGGCTATAGTAGCCAGTGGGGGTAACACCCCCCGTCCCCCCACCCCCCCCCCCCCCGAGCCCACGTATGTACTGAGGCTCAGGGCCTGGGGTCGTTCAGCTGGTGTCTGGTGTATTAGCTCTGTCGTCCATTCAGGGTTGCACAATTTAAAAAAAAGGTAAAAAAAAAAGTTGGATTTTTTAAATTAAAAAAAATTCTCTGTTTTTGGGTAAAATTTAGCTTTTGAGTGGCAAAAAGGCGTTTAAATGGTGTTTAGATGGTATAATTAGTAGTTATTCATTCATAAACTTGCTTATTAGCACCAAAACTAAGCTCTTTTTGTGGTTCCCAACTGGTTCCCAACATAGTGCGATACCTTACACGACCATTTAGAGGCAGCGGCTTTGTCACCATTTGACTAAAACGATGCTAAATATGCTTCTAAAGGCTTTAGGGAAGCACTAGTACTTGTGTTTGACACTCTAATAGGCTAAAAGTATCTTATAGTACAGGTATTTGGCACCAATGATGGCTCCTAAGTCAATTTAAAAAAAAATTTAAAAAATTTTTTTTTTTAATTAAAAAAAAACTTGAAATTTTTTTTATGCAACCCTGCGTCCATTTGTGATGCTCTGTGCACCATAAAGTATTTTTAAAGTTAGTTTACGTAGGGTGGATGAATACCTGCCCGGTACAGTGGAGACTCAGATTTTGGAGGACTGGAGGTAGATACCATCCCGGTATTTACCCCCCCCCCCTTGCCGGAGGGGATATTAGGCATACCATTCCCCCACCCCATTGGCTGCCCAGCCCAGCCCAATGTCGCACACTCCCTGGTCCATGGGCGGCCAACGGAGGCAGGCGCGCTCGCTCGCTTGTGTCTGCGCCTGTGCTTGTCCCTACGTGTCCTTGCTTGGATACAGTACACTGCTTTGATTTAGCGCTGCCCACGCAGCTCTGCGACTTCCTCACGCACACCGTCTGCGAGTTGGCAGGCGGCGCCGGCTCGCCAGCAGACTCCGTCGTCATGATTGACCTACACCGGTTGGTTTCTTTATTCCTCTAAAATAGTTTTTATGATATTATTTAGTCGCCTTTGCTCGGGGTTGGTCAATTTCGGGGAAAAAATATAAAAAGGTGCTCTTGCGTTCTTTCAAAAGTACCTTAGAACCATTTCTAGGCACATTTTAAAACTTTTGTTTTTATTAAAAATCTGGTTAAAAAAATTTATTCGGAGAATGTGTTGTAGACCCGACGACTCTCTGTTTGTCGAGGCGGATACGTGCTCCACGGACTGTCCAATGGGTAAAGCGCTGACGTACTTGTCGGGATGTCACAGCCGCCTCTTGGCCGAGCGACAATCGACAGTGAGGAGGCGATTATTTAATTTGTTTTCTGAATTTGTACCTGACCTATAGGGCTAGCTCTACCACCGTATAATCTAGGCGCTCGCCGAAAAAAAGGTTCCAGGGGTAGTAGGTAGATCGCCAATTTTTGTTTCCCTTTTTTGAAATTAAATTTTTATTAAATGGTCTTTCTGGATTCGGTCCGTCAACGATGGCATGTATACCCCCGAAGCAACCGGATGCCATCAAGCTTCGTGCTCTGTTTTGCGGATCACATTATTGACACCATCACGTCTCAACTTTATTTCTACCTTCCTGTTTCGTTTCGCTTCCCATTTATATAGGATTTTATACTTTAGTGGCTGGAGGATTTCGAGCGCGATTTTCTGGCCACGCGCGCGATGCCCGCCCTCATGGGTCAACTGTGCCTTTTGCTTTCGGGTCGCTATTATCTCAGCGCAGACGACGCCGAGAGGTGAGAGGCAGATTAATTGTCTCGGCTCATTCTGACACGGCTTTGGGCCGAAATCTCGCTGCAATTAGCGCGTGTATCTGCTCTGCTCATTGGCCAAATGTCTCTGCCGCTCGTAATTAGCCAAAAGCTGTGCGCTTTTTGCAGCGACACGGCGCAGCTGCTGTTGGTGAAGCTGATCAAGGGCGAGCAGCTGACCGACTCCCTGCTGCGCGACCTGGTCGGCCACGCGCTGCAGCACCGACTACTAGACGAGGTCCGTGCGTGCGTGCGTGCGTGCGGGTGCGCTTGCGTCTCTACATGTTCTGCGTGTTTGGAGGGCTGGCTGCTGGCTAGCCTACTGCGCGCTTTCTTTGTCTCGAAGTGTAGCTGGCACGTCATTTGCGCGCGTGTGCGTCTGCTGTTTGCAGACATTTCAACCGACCTTCGACGCCATTTCGCGCGCCGCGGAGGGCGCCTCTCTGGGCCAACCCACCGAGATGTGTCGCCAGCCCATTCGGCTCCTGCACAAGCTGCTCTCCGTCAAACTCCCCGACGGAACCAAGCCCCTATGCACCATGGTGCGTGCCCGCGTCCCCTCCACCCCAGTGACCAGTGGCGTAGCCAAGACTTGTTTTCCGGGGGGGGGGGGTTCAATTTCGGCCAAATATTCAATTTTGGGGACCTGTTGAATTTTTAACCCTGTTGAATTTTTTTGGACGTTGCGCTATTTCGGCTGAGTAAGCTTTAGTCATTCTCCCATCCAATCTGTTTACACGCTTTGCGCTCGTTTGTCTGACTACATTCACCAAAACGTTAGCAATGTGATCAAAACGGTCGATTTCTGATCTCGAAATAGCGCCGCAGGAAACTTTTTTAGAGTAGTGCAACGAACACGGTTTTTAATGCAAAACAATGCGCCGCAGGCGAAAATTTGACTCTTTAGTGTCGTTTTTATCATTATTTGCATTGAAATTGAGAAAGATGCACATAATGGCACTTTGCAACAGAGGGTACCAAGTTAAAAAAATTGAGCTTCGGAGAATTTCGGGGGGGGGGGGTAAGCTTTCCACCTTGGCTACGCCACTGCCAGTGGCTCTTGACCCCCCCCCCTTTCTCTCCCTCCCTCCGTTTTTTTGTTTGTAACTAAACACCGAATTCTTCCGTAAGAGGAGTACTGAATGAATCGGTGTGCTGCCGATCGAAACGTGTGACTTCACGTACGGCGTTTACCGACTGTTAAATGTGAATCCAGTTTATTCATTCTTCAGCTATCGCAGCGCGCGGATTTCAACCCCCCACCGGCGGCCGGCGACACCAGTTTGGCCGCAGGCAGGGAGCTGGCGCAAATCTCCTATTTGGGACAATTCTTGTCGCTGTCGGTCCTTTCTGAAGATGGAGACGTGAGGATTTTGTTTGGGTGTATACCGTTTACAATTTACAAATTGACTTTGTGCTTATGTGTGACCGCATGTTCGGTCTTGGAAGGGCGTCAGAACACAACCTTCAAGGGGGAGGAGGAGTAAGTGAGGCCACGTACTTTTGAGACGGGGCCCAGAACAAAAAATGCGTCGAATATCGTGTAAATCGGTACTTTCGATCAACATATGGTCTGATGGTGCTATCTGTTATGTTTTGTTTGCTTATGTATTGTTCGCGAAACATGAAAATGGATTCACTAACACAAGTTTGGGCAAGTTTTCGGTGGGCTGGGCGATGGTTGGGATGGCGTTCAAGGTTGTCCGCTGTGGGGATGTAATTTCGCCTGCGTTCCCCTAACTTCTGTTGTCTAGCTCTGATGCCACTCGCGATTGCATTTGGTTATTGATTTCAAAATTAATAAAAATTTTATTTCGTTTTCCACAGGTCTCTATCGGCGAGACGCACTTCCCGGCCGCGGAGCACGACGTGCCCCGTGAGACGCTCAACATGGTGTACGGCGGCCTCAGGGAGCGTCTGCAGCAGCTCAGGGTTAATTTAATTAGGTTAATTAACTAAATCAAATAACCTCTAATTTATGCGCGCGCAGGGCGACGTGCACGCGGCGCTGCACGCTCTGCTGGCGAACGCGCCCAGCCGTGGCCCCACGCTGGAGTATCTGGGCAGTCTGGTCAAGAGCAACGCCAAGAAGACCCAGATGCGGGTCTGCCGTCACGTGTTCTTCTTTTGCACGCACGCACGCACGCACGGAAAGCCATGACGCCGATGGCAGGCGGACGACACGCGGCTCGCGGGCGACGGTTTCATGCTCAACCTGGCTTCAGCCATGTACCTTCTGGCGTCCAAGGTCTCTCTCGACAAAGTCGACGTGCGCTACCCCTTCTGCTCAACGGCTAAGGTGCGCGTTTTTTTTCGTTCTGCAATGGTAGACGCGGTAGACACCGAAAAATTGTTCATCGCACGTCACGTTTCCCAATCCTACATTTACCCAAAAATTGCTTTCGGCTTTTCTCCCAGGCGATGACCACCCTGGTCAGTGGTACTATTGTTGGAATCGGCTGCGAGCCGGGGCCCTTGGTACTCTTAAGGCAATATGTATGTACTCTTAGAGGCACTGCTAGCAAAAAGGCACACAACAGACTAGAGTGACTCTTCTTAGTGCTCTATTGCGCACTATTGGAGAGGGGGGGGGGGAGGCTTTATTGTTTCAAACCTCGGGCACCTGTGGGCAATATTGGAAGGGGAGGGAGCACTATTAGAGAGGTCGCGCGGCAGATGCCACTTCTCGGGCCCAGGTGACGCTGTCGGACGAGGCTCGCATGAAATTCCCCGCCGGCGAGCAGCTGACGACCTTGACTGGGCGGGTCGAGACGTCTGTCAGCGAGTCTGGGGCTCCGTTCAACTTCCACACGGAGTGCTTCTTCCTGACGGCGCACGCGCAGCACTTGGCGCTGTTCCCGGCGCTCGATCGACACCGCCAGCGGCTGAGGGCCCTGAGGGACGTCAAGGGCCGTCTGGAGGGCCTGGAGAAGGAGCTGGCCGCCTCCGGGGGCGCCGGACTCGATGACCCCCGCAGACGCCGGCTCGTGGCCAAGCTCAACCACTTCCAACAGACCAGAGAGGTCGCGCGTCCTAGCTGCCCCCAGCCTACAGGGTGTTTCATATATATATTCCACCCCCGTACAGCTAGCTTCCCTGAACCGATTGTGCTCACATTTTGCAAATTGGCTGCGAATTGGAATACCAAGTTTTGTTGATTGTCATGCAGGGGCTACTGATTTATAAATTTGTTTAAAAACATCGAAATTTTCGAGTATTTTAAAAATTAAAGTTTTTAATACATTTCGACGCGGCTCGTCGAGCTGATTCCGAAAATGCTAAGATGTTTTGGATTTGATCATGTTTCGGTTGAGAAAACTGCGAAAAACTATCAGTTGTTGGTCCAGTTATTTGACAGAAGTTTTTGAGACATTTTTGACAACACAGTTATTACGCGAGGCAACAACAGAGCAACAGCGCAATAAATAATCTGTGTGGCCCCCATCGGCCTGCCAAACGGTCTAGAATTGCTTTGACATGGAGGTAAGCAGCCTATCAAATAAGTTCATGCCAGTCTCTCGCTCTTCCAAGCACAGAGTAAGGTGACCAAACAGTGATAGTTTTTCGCAGTTTTCTCAACCGAAACATGATCAAATCCAAAGCATCTTAGCATTTTCGGAATCAGCTCGACGAGCCGCGTCGAACTATGCTAAAAACTTTAATTTTTAAAATACTCGAAAAATTTCGGTGTTTTTAAAAAAAATTAGAAATCAGTATCCCCTGCATGAAAATTAACAAAACTTGCTATTCCAATTCGCAGCCAAAGGGGGTATATGTATGCAAAATTTGAGCTCAATCGGTTTGCGGAAGCTAGCTGTAGGGGGGTAGAATATATATATGAAACACCCTGTACAATCCTGCCCCAATGCCCCCCCCACCTCACCCTTCTGGTGGACTCAGGATCCCCGCCTTTCGGACTAGCCGGTTCGTTTTTGCAGCTCGCGTTGGTTTTTCTCGTAAAATACCAACAGAGTCATTCCCTACAGACAGAGGTGTTGTTGGCGATGTACCCTCTCCTCCTCTAACTATAGTTCTTGCCAACTGCTGCCCTATAACTGCAGACTGGTTTTGCATCAGCAGTCCACGGTTGTACCGGTACGTGTGTTGCAGAAGCTGCAGCGGGCGCTGTACTGCGCCGAGGCGTGCATTCTGGACGAGGCGTTGCTGAGTCGCGCGCTCGAGTTCTCCAGCCGCCTGCTCGCCTGCGTCATCGGCGCCGTCCAACCCCACTAGTGAGTCGCGCTCGAAGTTCCGTACACTGGGCAATAGTGTGTCTCTCCCTACGAATACGTTCCCTGAACCGCTTGCTCGCCACAGCGCGCGCGACGCGGACTCGGAGTTCCCCACGGACGCGACGGAGACGGCGCAGCGCGACGTGGACGACGCCGCCTCGAAGCCGCGCCTCTTCGCCGCGCTGCCCGAGTTCTACGTGGAGGACGTGCTCGACATCCTGCTCGTCCTGCTCAGGTACACGGCTGCAGTTGTAGCAGTGTAGCGCAAGACAAGCACAGTGGTACCTACAGTCGAGTAAGCTGCGCAAGGTCGAGTACGTAAGCGCAACGTTAGCTCGAGTACAAGCTCGATCGCGTCGTTGACATTGGCGCCAGCTCAGCGACGCTATCTGCCCATGCCTGATTATGAGACGTAGTCTAGGCTAGCCTCCCTGAAAAGGTTGGCTACGATCTTCACTTTCCCGTCAAACTTGAAAACCTCGCGCTGTGTAAGCTTCAACTCGGTACATTGGTTGCGTTCACCTCGACCCCCCCCCCCCCTTCCTTCCCGGGTGCTAATTGGTATTGAGCCATGGAATGCGTCTAGGTCGTCTCCGCAGCTCCTGTTGTCGAACTGCCCTCCTGAGCTGGGCTCTCAGCTGCTCGTGTTCGTGTGTCACACGAAGGCGCTGTTCACGAACCCCTTCTTGTCGGCGAAGACGGTCGAGGTGCTGTTCTACCTGAGTCCCGGCGTCCAGCCCGCCGCCGTCCACCTATTCGACGCCGTACTCCGACAGCCCATGGCCGTGCGTCTACTCGTGCCCAGTCTCGTCAAGTTCTACTCCAGTACGCTCGTGTGGCACGCACGCACGCACACCGGTTGCGAGTCTGGTTAATGATACGCGGAGCGTAGGCGTGGAGACGACGGGCTCGCACACGGAGTTCTTCGACAAGTTCAACATCCGCCGGAACATCCAGGTGCTGTTCAAGGCCTTGTGGGAGCGCGCCCTCTACCGGCACGCCATGGTCGAGTACGCGCGCCGATGCGACCAGGACTTTATACGATTCGTCAACATGGTGCGATGAGACGAGATTGATCAGTGATTGGGCTGACTGATCGCCACCGATGGATGGCAGGTGATCAACGACGCGACCTTCCTGCTGGACGAGAGCCTGACGAACCTGAAGGCGATCAACGAGATCGAGGCCCTGCAGGCGGACCAGCAGGCCTGGAACGCGCTGCCAAGGGTGAGGGGGTCGTCTTATGCGACGTCTAGTTTACGGTCATGCGAATCCGCGGTTCATTCGTAACTATTTCTGATGGAATATTCATTAAATTTAATGTTTCGACCTAATACCCTTGACCAACCCACGACAGCATGCACTAGCGTATGCGCTGCTTTGGCGGCGGTCGTCGCACGCCGTTGTCGATTCTCGATTGATCACCTATGCAATGGAATGCGGATCACTTATTGTATTGATCTGCTGACAGGAGGAGCAGCGGATGCGTCGCGGTCGGCTGAGTCAGAGTCAGTCGATCGCGTCGAGCTACCTGGTGCTGGGCCGCGAGACGGTCGACCTCTTCCTCTACATGTCCCAGGACGTCACTGAGCCCTTCCTCACTGACGTCCGTGCTTGGCTGTCTGTCTGTCTTGCATTTGTCCCTGTCTGTGTGTGTGCGTGCGTGCTCGTGCGTCAATACGTCTCATAATCCTCGCGCGCGCAGGTGCTGGGCGGTCGTCTGGCGGCGATGCTCAACTACAACGTGCACGAGCTGTGCGGTCCCCGCTGCACGGCGCTGAAGGTGGCCGACGCCAAGGAGCGCTACGGCTGGGAGCCCAAGCGGCTGCTCGCCCAGCTCGTCGGCGTCTATCTCAACCTGGGCGCCGCCGCGACCCTCGACCGCTTCGCGGCGTTCGTGGCCGCCGACGAGCGGTCCTACACGCCGGAGCTGTTCGACAAGATGCTCGGCATTTTGGAGAGGCACAACGTCGTGCCCGGCAGTCAGGTCAGCGCGCGTAACGGCCGCGCTGGGTTGCGGTGACATACCTACTAGAATGACTTGTAATCCTGCCCGTTTTTCATTCCAACTTGGAAGCGCGCCTGGACTGACACCTCACCCTAAAATTCCTCCCTCGTATTCTATCGTAACTGATGAAAGTAAATGTTTTCCGTGATTTTCTTTGCCATGAAACACTGAAATAACGCCACCTGGACGCAAAGTAATTGTTTGGGTGCATAGTTTTCCGCCTTGCACTAGATACGTGCGCTCAGTCTCGAGGTTCCGAAACTGAGGTCTCACCGCTTTTAGGCGGAACGTCTGAGGCAGGTGGCCGAGGCTGCGGCTGCGGCCTATCGGGCTGCGGCGCGCCTGGAGGAGGACGTGGGTGAGGTACCCTCGGATTTCCAGGACCCCATTATGGGTACCCTGATGCGCGACCCGGTGCGCACGCCCTACGGCAACGTCTACGACCGACGCGTCATTGTGCGCCATCTGCTGGGCGCCGACGACGACCCCTTCACCAGACAGCCTCTCACTGTCGACCAACTCGAGCCCGGTACGCTCTCTGTGCGTGTGCGTGCGTGCGTGCGTGCTGTGGACTTGAGCAAGACGCTTGGACACAGCCATTGCCTCAGATATGATGGTATACCCTCTGTCATGTATTTGTGCACATTGGCTGCGAGAGAGGGCCGCCGCAAGCGTTCGGAAGAACGCAGTCAGCATTTTAGGGCAGCGACAGCACGAGAAATTCCATTGAAATGCTCGTTACTGGCATCCCTCAAGAATCGAACCCAGCACCGTGCGCGCGAGAGGCCGATTGGCCAGCAAGGTGGCCTAGTGGTAGAGACTGGGACTCATGATCGCAAGGTCCTGGGTCCAATTCTCGAGGGACCCACTATTGAGAACTATCCCTTTCAGTGGATTTTTCTCTGGTCATCCTTGCCGTAGAACATATGTGGCGTTGTTCTTCTGTGTCTGTGGCGGCCCTCGTGGCCACTATGCATGCCTCAGACCGAATGACGTCATTTGTGTGTTGGGACATGGTCGGAGCCGTCTGGACAGCAGGTTGGTCTCCTCTGGGAGCTGTATGTCCAAGGCGTCCCTTGAGCTGCCGGCCAGCGGAACCAACCCGGCGGCAGTGACAATTCCGGCCCGTTAGGGGAGCCAGCCCCCCAGGATCGGGCTGACTGGGTCTCATCTCTCACTAGCAGGGGTCGATTGTGACCAGAGAGAGGCCCCCGCGATCATAGAAGCGGCCCACACACAAACAAACAAACAAGAGGCCGATTGCTCTACCACTAGGGCATCGCTCCCCGTGCCTGGGTGCGTGCGTGCGTAAAACGTTGCTATTTTCTTTGCGCAGACGTGGAGTTGAAGCAACGCATCGACGAGTGGCTGGCCAGTAAGCAGCGGCCCGACTCAAAGTGATTATCTCCGTCTCGTTCGATTGTATTTTATGATTTAAAATGAAATGAATCTTAGATTGCGCGTTTCAAACATGTAAAACTCGCTCGAATTGCAGCGATTTTTTTCTTCTCGCTCCGAAGTGTGGTTTGGCCGAAGGCGTGTTGGAACGATTGTGAATAAAAGTTGGGAATCTGGGGAAATGTGAAATTTTCTACTGTACATGTACTGCGTTGTGTGGTCAGTGGCGGACTAAAGCAAAACCACACCTAACCGTTGGTGTACGTGTTCCAGGTTTTTTTAGTCCCTGTGTACAAATAAGATCTCGATTTGTCTCTGCCGTCATGTCATTGGCGAGAATGCTGGCCAGGCGGCTGCCGCTAAAAGTTTGATTTTTTTGTTTATAATTTGTCCTATTATTTTCTCACTTCTTGTGACTGCTAGGTATGCCTCGTCCTCTATTCGTATTCTTAAAGTGCAAGTTGATAATTTGTGTGCGTTGAATGTCAAGCGTTTATGTGGACAGTGGACTCGTAAACGTGTTTTAAAGGAACCTAGAAACATTTACCGAAGAATACCCTGCATTTCTCGAAGCATTGTTTACTCCTTAGGCCGCCATAATGGGCCGCTGCCAGTCGACGGCCGCCCAAGCCACGCTTGAACTGAGAGTGCGCTGCGTTGACTTTGTTTTTGATGTTTCATTCATTAAGTGGTTTAATTGGCTTTATTCAGCCCTTCAAGCTGCACAAGCTCGATTCGGGCCCGCCGCAGGAGGCGACGGTGACGCGCGAGGAGGCGCTCCGGTTCTACAGGGAGATGCAGGTCCGTGTCTGCCTATTGTCCCCCCCCCCACCGAACCGATCCTCGAAAGGCTTTGCTTTTTTTACAGTATGCGTTGTTGTCCTACAGTATGCAACCCCGTCTGCTGTACGCGTGGATGTCGGCCGCGGCCTTTCTACACCATTGATAGATCCAGCATCAATTCGATTGATTGGTTTATTGATTTCATGTTTCTCTAGATGATCCGCCGCATGGAGCAGGCGGCGAGTTCACTGTACAAGGAGAAGGCGGTGCGCGGCTTCTGCCACCTCTACTCCGGCCAGGAAGCGTGCGCCGTGGGACTCAAGGAGGCCATTCGACCCGCGGACGCGCTCATCACCGCATACAGGTCTCCCCCCCCCCTTGCACACGCCAGCACCCCCCCCCCCCTCCTTGACATGCAGTCCGCCCGTCTCCATACTTGTGAACCCGAACACCTCCCGTGTCACAAAACGCGGCATACATTATCGCCATACCTGTAAGGGGCGGGGGGGGGTTGGGGGCCCCGCAGAATTTTATCCCCCCTACCCTCCCCCCCCCCGAATTTTCCCAAGGGATTTTTACTCGGTCTAAAACGATAAAAGTAAGTAAATGTTGGTGTATTTCAGTGCTTTTCAGTGTTATATGACCATAAAACAGCTTTAGACCATAACACTGTTTAGACTCTATTTATACCCATTTTTGGCAAAAAAGTACCAGTATAACAAGAAATGGCCAGCTACCCCCCACTTTTTGCTCCAGACACCCCCCCCTCTCAAAATTCAGCCATTTACTCCCCCCCACTCTTCCAGACCCGGTTACAGGTATGGTCATTGCTGGTTTTTTCCGTCTAATCAGTGTAACATTTTAATTGTAAAAATCGTCTTTTTTAGATGTCACGGCCTCGTCTACATGATGGGCGGCACCGTGGAGGAGGTGCTGGCAGAGCTGACGGGTGAATTGTTTTGTTGCTGTTTTGTTTTTTATGGTTTTGTGAATTTTCTAAACTATAAATCAAATCTGAAAAGTGTCGAATTCCTTGCAGGACGAAAAAACGGCAACGTCTATGGAAAGGGAGGCTCCATGCACATGTACACCAAGAATTTCTACGGCGGCAATGGCATTGTCGGTGCACAGGTGTGGTGCAACTTTGAGTTTTCGTTTTTTTATTATATTAATTTTTTAATTTGTTTCAGATCCCTCTGGGTGCAGGCATCGCCCTGGCCATGAAGTACCGTAAGGAAGACAGTATCTGCCTGACCATGTATGGCGATGGAGCGGCCAACCAGGGACAGTTCTTTGAAGGTATTATGAGTTAATGAATACACAGGAATATATTAATTTTGATATACGGAATATGCTAAATGTTGCGTAGAAATGTTGCAAGCTAGTTTCATAAAAAGATTGTATTCTGCACTGAACAATGCATCTTCTTCAACGCACTCTATCATGCACCATTTGTGGTGTGGTGTGAGACGTAAGTAAACCTGGCCTTACAGTGTAGTGTGTTCGGCAAGTTTCAATAAACCAATGCGAATTCTTTTTCGTCTAAATTGTGACCCTCTATCGCATCTGAATTGATCGTAAAATCAGTTCAGCTGATATCTTTCCAATTCTGCTCCGTTTGCACGAATGAAACGTCTTTCATGATTCGATTGCTGTATTGTGCACAATATGAGTAACAAAAATACGCGAACAAGAAAATTAAATTGAACATTTTTTGCGCGCACTGACGTGTAACTCGATCCCTGCCCACCGCCGCACCGTTTGCAGCGGCGAACATGGCCTCCCTGTGGCGCCTGCCCTTGGTGTTGGTGTGCGAGAACAACGGCTACGGTATGGGCACGGCGGTGGAGCGGGCGTCGGCGTCGACGGACTACTACACGCGGGGCGACTACGTGCCCGGCCTCTGGGTGGACGCCATGGACGTGCTCGCCGTCAGGGAGGCGGTGCGCTTCGGCGCCGCCCACGCGCGCGCCGGCGAGGGCCCCCTCCTGCTCGAGTTCGCCACCTACCGCTACCACGGACACAGCATGAGCGACCCAGGCACCAGCTACCGCAGTCGCGACGAGATACAGGAGGTACAGGCCTACTCGGGGGTTGAGTCTGGGCAAAGAAGTCGGTTGAGCTCTGGGGTGGGGGGGTCAGCATACCTGTAACTTGGGGGCCCCACTGTTTTTCCAGACCTCCCCCCCAAGAATTTCCCCAAGGGATTTTCACCCTATTTATACCTTTCTTGACCAAAAGTACCAGTATAACTAAAAAAAATGGCCAGCTACCCCCCACTTTTTACTCCGGAGTCCCCCAATCGGTCATTTACAACCCCCCACTCTTCCAGGCTCGGTTACAGGTATGAGTCAGCAGCAGAACGCAGTTTATCCAATCCACTAGTGCCAAAGAGGAGGGTGGCACGGCCGTAGGTTTGGGTAAGCGGCCCGCGAACTTGCGAGTCTCCTGACGCCGACACGCACAAACGCAGACGCACGTACGTACATGCGCTCTGTTGATTGTTGGTGACGCATGTTGCAATATTGAGGTGCGCCGGAGCCGCGACCCCATCACGGGCTTCAAGGACCGCATTCTCTCGGCGAATCTCTGCACGGAGGCCGAGCTCAAGGTTAGTCTGTTCGTGACAGTCCAGTCGGGGAGACTGCCTGGCCCTGCTGCCGCTGCTGCTGGCGCCCACTGGGAGTGTCTGGTGGTCCTAGGCGATCGAGAAGGAGGTGCGCGCAGTGGTGGACTTGGCAGCGGAGGCGGCGGCTACGGGGCCCCTCGTGGCCGCCGAGGCGCTCTACACCGACGTCTACTGCCAGGAGCAGGCGCTGCCCGTCCGCGGCGTCTCCACCGACCGCCTGGTCACGCCCCAGCCGCCCTACACCAGTCAGCTCGCCTGAGAAGTGCCGCCACTCCCAAGCGCGCACGCAGTCGACCCTAGCCCTCCCCCCCCCCTGTCTGGCGGTGTAGCGCATGTACCCATAGAGGCGGCACGCCATGCCGCTGCACGAAGACTGTGGTGGGCACGGCAGTGCATCGATCGATAATTATCGTAGGGAGCTGTGGTGGGCCGAACGCGAGTCAACGATGTAGCAGCGAACTCGTGTTCTTACCGTTCCTACGTACACGTTGATGGCCCAGGATCTGTCTGTCTGTCAGTGCGCGCGTGCGTGCATCGTGGTGTTGTCCATGTAGGTGATGCACGCAACTGTTGTTGGGTTGGCAGCAATATCTCAGCGTTGTGGTGCGTCCAAAACGCGACATGTTGTGGCGTATTTCGTGGACCATAGGCCGAGCTCTGAGCCGATTGTCAGCACAAATCCCAAAGCTTCTCCTGAGCTTGCGATTCGTGGCAGCAATTTCTGCGCCGACGTGACTCCAGTGACCTCTGCTTTGGACAATGGTTGACATCAGAAGGATCACAGCGTAAGTCATAGTTGATGGAGACGAGGATACACGTCGTTGAACGCCCGTACAGCTGTTTTTCTGTGCTTTGCGTACGTTCGGACGTGTGTCTGCTTTGCTCTTAGAATTGGTATTAAGGAAAAATTTGCAAAAAAGGTGAACATATTAGGGTTGTACGCTGACGCGTACACCCTGATGACTACTACATGTGGCTCCGTGGGAGAAAGATGACATACAATGTAGCCAAACATGTAGCCACGCGCCGCCACCCTGTTAGCCCCACACGGTTAGCTAGTTAGCCCATTAGCCCGTTTCGCTCATTTAGCCCATTAGCCCAGTAGTCCCGTTCGTTTCCTTGTTCGTTTCTGCTACTGTTTCTTAATGGAGATCGGTGCGTAGTCATAGTCGGATCATAGCCGTGAGCCGTGTTGACCGCTTAGCGTGTATTGCTTCGACCCGACAGCTGGCAGGTATCCGAGCTCCAGCGCTGACTCATGTCCGCTCTCTCGTCTCTGAGATCGTCGGGTCGGCGCAGCTTTTGACATTTGGCGCCGTCCAGACGGTCTCGGCCATTGAGCGGCCGGCGGCGGTGCCTTCGTCATGAGGCGTCGGTCGGCGCCGGCGGCCCTTGTAAGCTGCGCGTGAGAATGGGCGCTCGCCGGATTGCGTTTCCGCTCTCGCGCGCGCAGTGCCGGGCGCGTCCGTCTCTTGATAACCTCGCGCCGCCGGTGAGCCGGCCAGTTGTGGCAAGAAGTCGAGTGAGAGGAGAGAGCGCAAGCAACCAACAGTCTTAGAGCGAACCCATAGAGCTAACACTCCGTAACGTATATCTGATACCACAAAATTCTGAATTTCCAATAAGAAAATATTCAGATTTGCTTGTGGGGCTCACGCGTGTGCTGCTCGTTCATCCTACCGAATCCAATCAGCTGCTTATTCGTGCAAGGCAGTCTGACTCGGCTGTATGTATGTGTACTGCAGCAGCGCAGCTATAGCCAGCTGCGGGGCGCTGCGCGATTCACGTTTTTTCACTCGGCCTCGAACATTCGCGTTCAGTGTGTCGGCGTAGAGGAGAGGAGAGCGGTGAAATGTCGGATGCAAGCACGGAGACGACGACGGCGCTGTCGCCAGACCAGCAGGTGGCGTTGACGGTGGCCGGCACGGAGTTCCGCAGCTGCGTGGCCACGCTCGCCAAGAGCGCCGTCCTCTACAAGCTGCTCGAGGAAGCGGCGCCGAGCGGCGGCGAAGCCAGCGGCGTCATCCGCGTCGCTCTCGACCGCAGGGCCGACGCGTTCGAGCTCGTGCTAGACCATCTAAGAGGTACAGACTACAGACAGGTACGGTATCTCAGGGGCACGGCGAGCCAGCCTATCAGTGACGCGTTCGAAGCCATACACGCCATGACACGGCAAGGACATCTGATTTCTAGTGTCAATGAAAGGAGACCGCAGTTTCTGGCACTTGATTGATTTCCTGGGATTTCTCTTCCGAACTGTCCATTCTAGGCTACAAGGTGAGCACAGCCGACAAGAAGTTACAGCAGCTCGTGAATCAAGACTTGAAGGTGAACGAACCGACTTAGCAAACGCACACAATTGCTCAACCACATAAACTAACATTGGAGGGGGACACTATTGGAGAAGCTACGGTGCGTGGGGTATGGCTTACGAAATAATTTGGACGGTGATCGTAACAATTCGTAATTCGTAAAAAAATCATTCGTAATCGTTGCCCTCGGACGACAAAGGATGAGGTGTACATGCAGTTCTTGCCAGTTGGGCGCTGTTGAAGGGGCACACTAAAGGACATACGGCACGCCGCGTTCTTTCGAAAACGGCTTTCAGTTCTTGGGCCTGCCGGGAGTGGAGTGGGGCGACCGGCAGTACCAGGTGGCGGTGATGCGGCCGACGGAGCCGACGCGCCAGTACTTCACGTTCACCGAGGACGAGATGGAGGGCATCGGAGGCACGGCGCTGCACGGCGATCTGCTCGCCTGCGAGAAGAACGTCGCCTTCGAGACCTGGACTCTGCACCACGTCAGCCGGCTCGCGGTCGAGACCCTCTTCGACATGCAGCGCTTCGACGCCCACGTCGCGCCCGCCCACTGCTACCGCGCCAGGCAAGCCGCTGGGCAGCGGATGGCCTAGTGCATACCTGTAACTGGGGTGGAGTTCGGGTGGGGTTTCCCTCCCTCCCCCCCCCCCCCCCAGGTCCTAGGTTTGACACTACCCACACCCTCCCCAACCCCCCCCCCCCAGAATTTTTAGGAACTTTATCGTAGCTACTTCAATGGAAAATAAATGTCTCTGGTACAGTGTTTTTGAGCAAAAATCCGTCAAAAAGTACCTATATTGCGTTATTTAGAGTGTACTTTGACTATAAAGTACCTATTCTAGGGTTTTTACAGTGCATTTTTGACTGAAAATCGATCAAAAAAGTACCTATTCCTTCCTCCCCAGACCCCCCCCCCCCCTTCGCCCCTTTTTCACCCCACCCACCACCCCCTCCAGAAAGTGCTGGAACCCTCCCCCCAGGTCCAATTCCCCGGTTACAGGTATGGCCTAGTGGTAGGGAGTCGCCTCTCTACTCGCTCTGTCCTACTCCAGGGTTCTATTTTTGATGGATCCAGTGAAGAAAATCGTGATGTCGCTGCCATAGACTGCAGACGGCGGTCTTCCGAATGTCTTTGCCGCCCTCGTGGCTAATGTGCCTCTATACGACAAGAAGGCGTCATGGAGATGATGGGCCACTTGCGGCTTCCTAGGCTCCTAGCGTTTCCCTTAATCCAACAGCAAGCACAATAACGACACACACCAACAGGTGCGAGGGCGGGCCCGGTGCCTGGATGGAGCTGCTGCAATGCGTGAAGACGAAGGCGGAGGAGCTGGGCTTCCGTCGCTCCTTCATACGTGCTCTACACGAGATGGCTCGTCTGCAGCTGGAAGAGCAGACGCCGCAGCGCCAGCCTCTCGACAATATGGCCGTCGTCCTCATGAAGGAATAGGCGGCGCTCCGCTGCACTAGGCGAGTACAGTACCCGTCCACGCTCGTTGTCGTCGTCGTCGTCAACAACCTTTCTACAGCCCCATCTACTTGTACGGTATGTGTCTCTACTCGGACTTGTATCTGTAGCACGATACGTCAGCGAATATCCTGGCGAATACGAACGTTGCCCAACAAATTCTAGCCTCGTACGTAAAGCCATTGATGAGCGCAACCTTCCTTTCTACATGCATGTAGCCTTGCTGAGTAAGAATTCACGCAGTTGAAGAAGGCTGACGGAAGATCGTAGGAGCAATACGTAACTGAACGAGTAACAACGCCACAA
>JASAMY010002021.1:0-46437 GCA_030248085.1 Paralinhomoeus sp. GSCO2_6
TGCGTGCGTGCGTGCGTGCGTGCGTGCGTGCGTGCGTGCGGTGCGTGCGTGCGTGTGTGCGTGCGTGCGTGCGTGCGTGCGTGTGTGCGTGGTGCGTGTGTGCCACAGCTCTCTGCGTGCGTGCGTGCCACAGTGCGTGCGTGCGTGACACAGTGCGTGCGTGCGTGCCACAGTGCGTGCGTGCGCAAGTGCTGTGGGGCAGGGTGCGGCGAACTGAGACTGGCCGCTTCAGGGCGAGCCATAGATCGGAGTTGCGTGTGGAACTGGAGATCGGCAGCGTGCGAGCGGACTTCACCACCGCCGGTGGTCCGTCGGCGCAAGCGATCGTTCTAGCGATCCGAGCTGCGAACCACAATTTCGACGACGTCACTGTCGGTGCGAACCTCTTTCTCAAGAGTACCCAAAGTTTGCATGCGAGAAAGCGTGCATGCGGTCGCGTTCTTCATACATGTTGTGAGCTCCGCCGGTCGACCAGTACGCGCGCACTCACAGTATTTGGGTCGAGAACAGAGAAACGTCGAGTCGCTTTCAAAAACACAAAAACGACATGGTAGCGGTCTCAATGCCTACAGCACCATTCAGACTTATGTATTCCTTCGGCACTTACCGGTATTCCTACTGTTCAGCACGTTGCACAACGTATTTTTTTTTTGGCCATTTTCCTCCGTTATTCCAGAGCCGGGCTCTCTACCCGCGCCTTCGTTCGTGCCGACGAGAGGCGATCAGCTCGCCTCCGACTTCCTCGTGTCAACGCTGGACCTCGGTGCCGACGCCAGGCCTTGCGACTCGTTCGCCAAGTTCACCTGCAAGAACTACCGCTATCCGTACGACGACCGCCAGGAGCCCAGCACCGCCTTG
This sequence comes from Paralinhomoeus sp. GSCO2_6, assembly GCA_030248085.1. NCBI lineage: Eukaryota > Metazoa > Nematoda > Chromadorea > Monhysterida > Linhomoeidae > Paralinhomoeus > Paralinhomoeus sp. GSCO2_6. The sequence continues at coordinate 859 of JASAMY010002021.1, forward strand.
ACCTTCTCGGAGGTCATGAAGGCCATGGGAAAGGACGTCGACGACGCGCTCGTCGAGCTGCTGCTCAAAGTCGACGTGAGTGCGCTCGATCGATCGAACGGATTCGAATTTGAATTTGAATATCATAGGACGCAAGCCCAACTGGCACTCATCACGAGTACTGTACAGACATACTGTAGAAATCGTGGTACAAAAAATTACACGAGCTGATATCGCCTGCAAGACCTCACCGTATCGGCACGAGTGGTGCTGGGAAAACACTCAGCAACAGCTCGGGGCCTCAACTCGAAGCCTACCGATTTGCATGTATGTAGCGATTTGATTGCGACAGGGGGCGGGGTCATGGATGGACGAGCAGTGTCGTATAGCAGTAGCAACTGTCTTCAGCGCAAGGATCCTCAGAAGTTCAGGCGGTTGCTCAGGACGCAATTCGACATCTGCACAGCGCCAAAGCGAGTGCGGGACACGGAGAGGCGTCGTGACCACTTGCTCCAGCTCATCAAGTACATTGGCGGATTTCCAACACTCGAGACGGACTACACCACTCCGGAGAACTTTGCTTTCGAGACGCTCGTTGCAAAGCTGCAGGTATGTATAGAGTTATGGTTGCGGTGTCCAGTGCACTGCTCTAAAATGGGTTATGTACCTGTATTAAGCGACAATATGCGCTGCACTGGAAGCACCTTCACTTGTGTCTCGCTCGCAACGCATCACCCCAAGTACAGCGTACTACATTAGGCACATGATGTCGTCCACGCACAGGGTCCTTTCCTATTCTATAGATTGTTGGTCGTCAACGTGTGTGTGTACACATTTCAGACGAGGGTCGGGTCGAACCGTGGTCGGCTCTTTATGTATGCGCAAAGTGCATTGCATGGACCTGCATGCATGCATAGGCACTGTAACGGGTGTCACGTTGCAGCTGGCGGGCGGCTCTCGTTTTGGAGATCCCGTCTACGCCACGGTCGCGAGCGATGGGACCATCCCTGCCGAGGGCGTCGACCGCATGTACCTACTGGTGCCGGCCTTCTTCCCCGCGGCCGTGTACAAAAGGGGCAATTACGTGGAGCTGGTGACGAGGCTGGCCGACCGACTGCGGCTGCCACTCGACAGAGCCACCGCCGAGAATGACGAGAGGGAGCTGATGTCAGTCAGCCTTGCGAACCTTGTAGCCGAGTGGGAACCAACACAACTGACCAGTTACAGTGCACCTGCACACGTGTTCAATGCCTGCAGCGCATGTACCTACCTACATGTAGGTGTAGGTACATGTGTGCATACATACATGTGCTGCGCTTCGGCTACACACATGTACGCACATGTACATGTACGACTCTACAAATGTACACATCAAACGGCGTTGCACACTACGCTGCGTAATATTGTTGTGTGTACAGTACAGTGTACATATTTCCTTTCAGCAAGCTGCAGACAGGAGTCAGGGAGTTGTTCGAGAAACACAAAGCATATGACTACCGTCCAGAAGCGGACATTCCATTGGAGCTGCAGGTGCAACTCTCTCCGAACCTCTACCGGAACGTAAGAACGATGGCCGATTTGAGGTGGGCGAGGAGGCGAGAGAAATGACAATCTTCAATTAGCACACAAATTTCACGCCCATTGTGGTGCACCGTAGGGCCTAGTGGTAGAGAATCGGCCTCTTGTGCGCACTGCTCTGGGTTCGATTCTTGACGGAGCCACTAGATCGAGGACTTCCCTTTCGATGGATTTTCTCGTGCCGTCGCTGCTCTAGACTACAGATGGCGCTCTTCCGAACGTCTTTGGCTAATGATGCGGCTCTAGACGGGATAGCGTGGAGATGGGTAATGCTATATGGGCCATTTACATAATTGATTGACGGCCTCCTAGCGTTGCCCCAAATCAAACAACACCAACAACAGCAACAACAATAACGAATAACGAATAACGGGACGAATAACGAAACGTAAGCGAGTTAGGTACGTACATAGGTATGTAGGCACCGTAAATCCTCGAATAGTGGACTGTCATAAAATGGTGCCCAGTGTTCAATAGTTCCCCGGGCGCTGCTGTATTGTCGCCAACCTGTATGCGTGGTCTAGCACTATGTATCTGTTGCTTTCAACTGTAACGTACACGCTCGCACGACTGTTTCAGACGCGAATATTCCGGTGTATTCGACTGGACGCTCTACGTCACTCGTCTGTCGGATCACGACGCTCTGTTCGATGGAAGAGCGGTGCTAGACGACCGCGTCAACGTGTACCTGCCCAGGTTCAGCAGGGCCGCTGCGGAGCTCTACAGTAAGACCCCTGCGAGGGTGCTGCAGAACCTCATGGCCGCCACCCTCGTCAAGAACTTTTACACCAGTCGGCCCAATTTGCCTAGGCCAGAGGACTACGGAATTGGAGTCGCGACCGACGAGGAAGATGATATCAGGTACAACTATATAGTGTAGAAAGCGTGAGCACGCACGCACGCACGCACGCACGCACGCACGCACGCACGCACGCACGCACGCACGCACGCACGCACGCACGCACGCACGCACGCACGCACGCACGCACGCACGCACGCGCGCACGGACGCACTTTTGACGCCAACAGAGAACACTGCGCACAGTTCAGCCAGCTATTGGCCAAGATGACAAAAGAAAGCTCTGCAATCATGCCTCAAGTCGCGCAAAGTTCGATCGCGGCACACGACAGACTGGAACCGATCTTGGGGGACTATAAAGCGTTGGACGGCGATGCAGTCTCCGAGAGGGTCATAAGGAAGGTGTGTCTGGAGATTGTAAGAGACGCAGCCTACGACATGAATGGACTGGCGCTGGCCCGACTCTACGCGGACTCTCTGCTCCCGCCGGCCGTCCAGACGGAGTATCAGGTGCGTCAGCTTGCGTCTTTCGCTGTTCTCTCGCGTGAACGCAGGCTTCTTCAGAGCGTGATCGTTCCCATGATCGCCGAGGTGAAGAGCGGCCTTCAAGAGCTCATAGACTCCATCCCCTCTCTAACTCAGAGGGAAAAGTCCATGGTAAAGCGCAAGGTGGCGTCCGTCTTCTTCACCGTGGGCTACCCCGAGTACACCATGAACGACACCTACATGAATCACTTCTTTGATGGCCTGCACTTGGACAGCGCGCAAGACTACCTCGTCAACAACAACGCCTACCGGAGGTTTTTCGCCAGGAACACACTGAAACGGGTAGGTACATGTAAATGCATTACAAATTAGGTATGTTTACATACGACACTGCACAACACTACTACATAAGGCTTACGCGGCCTTCGGCCGCCATGTGTGGAATAAGGAATAAAGCAATTGATTCAACAGTTTCATGAGCCAAATTGTCTGTCATTTAACGATAAAATGCCAAAGTGTTGAGTCAACGATACAAGAACTCTTCAGACGGGCTCCAAGATCGACCTCAGCGATCGCGCCAACCCGACGGTGACCTACGGTTACTACCACGACGACAGGAACGACGTCCACTTGTCTGCCGCGTCTCTGAGGTCGCCATTCTTCCAAACGGATATGCCCACAGCTCTGTTGTACGGAGGATTGGGCGCCGGAGTGGCACACGAGATCGCGCACGGACTCGACACCAGCGGAATCGCCTGGTGCGCTGCTCGTTGAACTTGGTGATCCAACTCTTTCTCTCACGCCCACGCCGCTCACGCATGATGAGCGCGCACTGTGGCGGAAGTCAGTGCTCTGCATAGTTGTAATTGGGGGAGGGGATGGGGCTTTGCGCCCCCCACCACCCCCAACACCACCCCCACCCCCAACACCCACCCAACACCCCCACCGCGCAGAATTTTCCCAAAGGATTTTCACCATGTCTAAAACGATAAAAGTGAGTAAATGTTGGTGTTTTTCGGAGCTTTTCGGTGTTAGGTATGTGACCATAAAACAGCTAAATAACACTATTTTAGGCCTATTTTGACCTTTATCAAAAATGTCAAAAATGGTCGGCTATCCCCACTTTTTGCCCCGGGGACGGCCCACCCATAAATCGGCCTTTTCGGTCGCTCCCCCCCCCCCACTCTGCCAGACCCGGTTACAGGTATGGTGCTATGGACTAAGCGAAAGCGACTCTCTTCTTCCGATGCAGGCTTGGCAGCGGCAGGCGCGAGCGTCTCATCAGGGGCCATTCCCTGCAGCAGTTCGCAAAGGAGCGTCGCTGTGTGGGCCGCGAGTTGTGCGCACGCCTGCCCGCCTTCTGCGGCAACGGCGGCATCTACCCCATTGACCAGACCATCGCTTCCGTCGTTGGTTCGCTAGTCTCTTCACTACAGCCTTCCAGCATGAGAAGTTCTTCTGAGTAAACTGCACTCTAGGCATGAAAGGGGCGCTGAGGGCGTTCGAGAACGTTCTCTCGGCCAAGGGTCATCAGCGGATGGCCGGACCGCTGGCGCACTTCACAGAACAGCAGCTGTTCTACCTTGGTTGGGCTCAGGTACATAGGTTCAATACAGTACCTAGGTATAATTATCTATACGTTCGTCGTTTACATGTACCGTGAAACCCCCAATCCCTCAAGGCGCCACTTTTCTACCTAGGTTGCATAACCCTCCACCCTTGGCGACCATTGGATGGGGGAAATCATTGGAGGGGTGTACAATAGTTACTTCAACCGGAGCAACAAAGGCTAACCGACGCAGCAATGGTCACATAGGTACTTATGCAGAACTTGTGCTGGCTGCAATCAATCTGCAAATTGCCAGGCCACTGAGCTCTGCTCCCTCCAGCTCTGCAACTCGCATTGGGAGAATCCGACTCGGCGCACCTTTGCATGCATACTGTACATACAGTATATGTAGCTGGCTGAACAGTGCATTCTACCTATATTCAACTCTGGAGCCAGGCACGCATATTTTCAGCTGTTTTGCGCCGAAAAGTTCAAAGAGAGAGTAGGCGGCTTTTACGTGGACGAGGTCTACCAACACAACCGAGACTTTGCCGCAGCCTTTAAGTGTCCCATTGGAAAGTCCAACATGGCGCCGCGGAACTACTGTCACGTCTGGGGAGACTAGACTCGGATGGCATTGTTAGGTTGTATCTGGCATCACTTGCAGTTGACAGAGTGCCTAGTGTTTCATTGCGTTGTCTTTGATGAACCAACACGAGCTGTGAGTGACGCGCTCCGTTTGATCCATTTGCTGCGATGACTAGCGATTGAAATAGTCCTTGCACACCTGTACACCTAATTCAAGAGAATCAGTGGAATTACCTATGTGCAGTGGTACATACCGTAAATCTTCCAATAGAGACCCCTCCAACCAGGGGGGGGGCCTCGCTCCCGCAAAAAAAGCGGGATGGTCTTGGCCAGGGGGTGGGCTGACCCCCCCCCCCCCCCTGAGCCCACCTATGAGGGTCTGTGTCAGTATTAGGAAGCGTGGAAAGTGGTTGTGGCCAAGTTTCAATGGGTATGGGTGCGGGGGAGCCACGAAATCAACTTGCTTGCCAGAGACCTGCTGTCCAAGACTCACTCGGCTCTCCTTCAGGACTACAAGACGATCTGCGGATTCTTCAAGGTCTGTTTGGGGTGTCTGCTAGAAAATGAAATTGACAGGTGTGGCGAGGGGTTCGGGGGCATACCTGTAACCAGGAATTAGACCTGGGGGAGGGTTCGGGCACTTTCTAGGGGGGGGGGGGGTCTGGGAAGATCAAATAGGCACTTTTTGGTTGATTTTTAGTCAAAAAGAGACTGGAAAAACCCTAAAATAGGTACTTTTTAGTCAGAATACAGTGTAAATAGCGCAATATAGGTAGGCACGTTTGCGTCGATTTTTGAACACTGTGCAAAACGCATTTTCCATTAAAGTATGTAGTAGAAAGTTCTCAAAAAGTGGGAAGGGGGCTGGGTGGGGGTTCAGTGGCAGGTGGACAGAAGAGCGAGGAGGACGGCAAAAGACGGAAAGGCGGGCAGCCACGCTCGTAGATCAACTACCAAGATAAGGGTATTCCGTCTCTCCCCGGGAGAAGAGGGATTCCTCGTCTCCCTACGACACATATCAATTATAATTTATAATTTATTTATTAATTTATAATTATAATTAATTATAATAATGGACGAGCCTCGAGGTGAGCGTAGACGCCAAGAATGGGATCCGCCTCAGGCTGTGCAGCTGCGATGGACGAAAAAAGCCGGCTCAGTGCACGAACACGCGGGCCGCCGCCTCCGCCTGTCAGATCTCTCGACAGCTGGCTGCCGCGTGTCTTGCTGACGTGCCCGTTGTCGACAGACTTGACGCGCCTCTGGCCCATCTCTACTTTGTCGACTGCAAGGTGTCGCGGTTGGCGCGGGCGTTTGTCGGATGTCGTCAAAAGGTTCGCCGGCCCAGGATGTGGACGTGTACCGCAAGGGCGTCCGACACGACCTGGTCGAGTGATTTCACGACGCTGCGCGACGGCTGCTGCGCTGACTGGCTCTTCGACTCGCGGCCCTCCAAGGAGGCGAAGGCCAAGGCGCCCCTGCTGCTCGAGAAGCACAAGTCCGACTTCTCCAAGTACATCGGCAAGTGAGCATGCGAATGGACTCCGTACCACAACAGACGACGCGCATTACACCGTGGGTCGTTCTTTTAGGCTATTGGAGTTGGACTGGGGCCCATATGAGGGCCAAAGCAGCCGGTGGCGCTGCTCCGTCAGAGCCAGGAGGCGCTCGTCAGCGTCGTCCTCCAGTCGGCCGTGTCGGCCGTCGAGGAGGAGGTGGACCGACAAGGATAACTACCGCTCGCGCGCCTGGGACTTCGCCGCGCACTTCGACGCGCAGCTGCGGCTGTGCCTGCTCTACGAGTCCTTGGAGCTGCCGGCCGCCTCGCTCGCCCAATATACGAGGAGCTGGACGCCCTCGTCCAGCTGCTCGTCGCCGAGCATGTCGGCGAAGGGCGCCGGCCGTCGACAGGCGGAGTCGGGGGCGGCTGCTCCTCTGCCCGACTGGCTGGGCGCCGACGGGGACGCGCTGGGCGAGCGCTGCCGCAGTCTGTGCCGTCTCGTCGCCGACGCCGGGCGCTCCGCAACCTCGCCGGCAGTCGGCAGACCCTGGGCGAGCTGCGACTGCTGCTCTTGTCGCGTCAGATGCTCGTCGTCTTCCAACTGCTCGCCGACGAGGAAGAGGCTGGCCCGAGCGCGCGACTGCGCAGCTGCGGACGAGTGCTCGGCCACTGCTGCTCCTTTCTCTCGGCCTTCAGCCAAGAGATCAAGTCGGCAAAGGCTCGTGTTTGTTTCGCCGGCTCTCGAGTATATGTACCTCTTGCCGACCGCCGCGCGCGTTGCTGCAGCTCGTGAAGTCGCCGCCCCGCTTCCATTGCTGGCGTTTGCTGTTCGCGCTCGAAGTGTTCGACGTGTGCGGTCGACTCTGCGATCCGGTCCAAGTCAACGCCGTCTCGAGCTCCGTTTGTCGGCACCATGTCGACCTGTGCGACGCGGTTCGAAGCCGGTGTCGGCCACGCATGGAACGATGTGTCGACAGCGCAGCTCGTAGATTCGGCACGTGGGACAGTCGACGGGTCTAGCCTCGCCGACGGCGCATGGACCGCTCAGGTGGCCGTTGTGGCCGACTTGCTCGAGTGGTTGCTGGACGCCGACAATGGTGCGCAAGCTCACTGTATTACACGACTTTGTACAACTATCGACTCCGTGTCGTTTAGACAAGCAGCCGTTGTCGCGAGTGCGCCGCGGGGTAAGAAGTTTGAGTAAACGCACCAAAATGTTTTTGGGCGCATAGGCGCATCTCGGCGCATATTTTGTAAATTGCCAGTTCTGAGACCCCCGACCCCCCCCCCCCAACCCCCAAAGCCATAGGCTTAGTTTTAGGCTTTTGCTTAGGCTTCGCCGCTTAGGCTTAGGCCTAGGCTTAGGCTATTGCTTAGGCTTAGGCTTTCGCTTAGGCTTGGGGGGGGGGGGGGTGGGGGGTTGTGGGGGTTGGGGTCTCAGAACGGTATTAGCCCAAATCTGCCCCTCTGGCCCCGCCTGCCCCGCGCGTTTAGATTTTCCCAAACTAAATACCGTGTGCGGATCCGTGCGTAGATTCACCTTGCAACTAGGATTCACATCAATTTTCGTTTATGGAATGGCTGACGTATTGTGGGACGCAATTGTTTGCACTTGTTCGCATAATGCCGACTACACGATTTTAAACAAAAGTGAATCTAAGGAATTATAATGTATTTGTTATTCCATGGACCATGATCAATAGTCCCCAAAATTTGGGACGTCGTTCTGCCGCTTCACAGTTGTCTTGGTGGCAAAGAATCCGTGTTTTTGGTGTGGTTGTTCACTGTGGTTATGGTCTAGGGATATTTAATTTACGTTACATTATTTGTTTTAAATTCGTAAGAAAAATCCGTTTATTAAATGTATGCTCGCTATTATTTTAGAGCTCAAGCTGCTTCAATTGCAAGGCGTCTTTCCGGAGAAAGCTGTAGTACTTCTAATCAAACGACCATGTCCACGGTTTGGACTTGGCAGCGCCACTTTGAACGCAGTATTGGTGGCAGCAGAGCATTTGCACAGTCTAAACGGCATCTCTGCATCAGACTGTCTGAAAAATGCGAAAATTCTGGTTTTTCACCTTGTGTGTTTTACCTGCTTTTGCTGTACGTAGGATGCATACATATGAACAGGGTTGCTTGCACTTCCTTGCACAACGTCGAATGGCACAGCTACAATCTGTAACCATTTGTGCACTTAAATGGTAGTGTGTACGGTATTGTACTATGTAAACAGACCACACACACAAACAGCTCAGCCCAGTTTTGCGCTAGCGTTCGTCCCAACCAGTTCGGGGGGGGGGGGGGGGGGGGGGGTAAGAAAATTTGGAGTCGATGGTGGGTGGGGTGGGGTGGGTCCTGGGAGAAAAAATTGGCCCAAACAGGGTCTAAATAGCTTTGGATGGCGCAGAATAGCATACACCATAAAATCGTTATAGAGTGCGCGCTGTGAAAAGCATAGGTGCCCGCGGCAATTAGGCCAGGGGAGGGGTAAATCGTGATTTTCGGGATGGAGTTTTATACGTCAGAATTGCACAAAAAAATGGTAGTTATTCGCCTCAAAATGGACCCAAAACAGTACAAAACATGATCTAAACGCCATTTCTATGTACCTTTTAGCTGCAAAGTACAGAAAGACAGCGCCGCAGGCACACTTTTTGCCGTTTGTACACGGCAAATTGGCTTGAAGCTCCAGAAAATGAAAGCCAGGGGAGGGGTCGTCCCGAAAGTCTTTCGGGATAGGCTCTTCCAGGGGAGGGGTATACCCCCCCCCCCCTATACCCCCCCCCCCCAGCGGGCACCTATGGTGAAAAGTGGGAAGGTCCTCTCTCCACTCAATTATACGTGTGTCTACTGGTACACCTCTTATGTACAGTAGACGGTCATTGTACAAGGTAGTGGTTAATTGAATTGCAAAGTTTCAGAATGCCGACTCGTTTAAGCCCATCGGCCCATTGACCATCACCTCAAAGAATTGTGCGGTTCCATTGACCGCCCTACACAATGCACTCCTTGGCATTAGCTCGAAATTTTGTGGAGAGATTGAGCCGTTTTATGGTGTATTTGTATGCGACTGCGCCGTATATGGGAAACTGGAAGAGATCACAGAATCTCTACTTGACCAACAACAGCTCTGTGCTGTTTGGGTGTTTTCGAGCAGCAATTCGTCCGAACGAGAATCAGTTCAGCCATTTGAACAGGACGAGAACGTAAGCTACATTTTTTATGTGCGTTTAGTGTGGTGTGTGGTATACTGCATGCACTACAAAATGCATGACCTGTGGGCATTGGATGGAGGTGGTGGACCCCCCCCCCCAGCCAGTTGTTAGCTATGGCACTCAGAGTGTATGATTGGATTCCATTTCAGAATTGCATCAATTCCGTGAAACCGCAATTTGAGGACTCTACTACTCTATTTTCACTTGTCTACATTCCAACACTTGTGGCACAACCATTGCTGTCATTGTGGCAACGGCATGCATTGGAAATGGACAACTGCTTGACTTCTGGCACGGGCTGCACTTCAATTAATGTCGTTTTTTTTGTTTCTGTTATGGTAACTTAAAATTAGATAAAATGCCATGCATTGGTTGATTGTGCGCCTTGTTGTTTAGAGACATTTCTCTATTTTTTATTTGCACCTCATCAGTTCAGTGAATTTAGTTTTAAATTTAAAATAATAAATGTGCAATTTGATTTTAGCTCTCAATGCGGGCTCTATTGGAACCGACGTTTGCTCGAGTTCAGAGAGAAAAGTATTTGCGGAATATTTCAGATGTCAGCGAAATTTTGGCTGTAAAACAGGAAATTTGGGAAGCAATGCATGTGCACAAGTCTGGTTTGTCGTGTCACGTTTTTTGATTGCTCGTTTTTCTTGCATCACTTTGGTTATGAAGAAAGACTTCAATGGTTTTGCACCATTTTAATTTGAATTCATCATTTTAGTTTTGATGCCATTGCGCTGTGACGGCGAACGCACAAATATGTCTGAAGATATTGAGAGTGATCAAAATTCCGATGAGTTGTCAGAAGCTTTTCAATATTGTTTGTCAACTGAAGAGCAAACTGACAGGTTTTAGTGCTATTTATAAGTTTTGTTACTCGCTTTACTAGACACTAAATGCGCGCGTACCATACCTGTAGCTGGGTCAAAGCAAGGGGGTGGACGATCTGGGGGTAGTCCACCATTTTTTGACATTCTTGGTCAAAAAGGGCTCTAAATCGCGCTATTTAGCTATTTTATTGTCATATGACACTGAAAGAGCAACATGAACTCACTTTCATCGTTTTAGACATCTTGAAGATTCTTAGGGGAAGATTCTGGGGGGTCTGAGGGTGTTGGAAAAACAGTGGGGTGGGTACCCCCCCCCCCCGCTTCCAAAAAAAGACCACCTCAGTTACGGGTATGGAGCACACTGGTATGAGAGTTTGCATGGTTTGTGAATTGTGATTGATCGTCTTCTTGATTCGTCGACAACTGCTGCTGTTGCAGCGATTTTTCGATTTATGGGCGATTGATAACGCGCGTTTTATCTGAAAATTTGCATGTCTGCTTGAGGCCAGTGTTCAACACCATTTGCGCATGTGGTCAGTCGCTGGAATTGTTGGGGCTTCTGCATGACTGTGAGTTTATTCTCCTTGTATTTACGAATATTAACTGATCATAGTATAAACGAGTTTACCGCATTCCCTCCACACACACACACACACACACACACACACACACACACACACACACACACACACACACACACACACACACACACACACACACACACACACTGACACAGACACACACACACACTGCTGTATTTCTGGATAAATGAAGATGAGCCAAAAATATGATGAAAATCAAAAACAAAATGCACATTCTCTATTGATAACGGTTTTCAGTTGCGCTTTCTCATTCCGAGCATACGAATGTGCTGGGCCGAGTGTTCGGTTGCGTAGCTGATGTGTGGGGCATAATGGCCGCTGGGAGAGATGCATATTCAAGTGCAGGTGAACTCGATGCCGATTGGCAACTCATTGCGCGCCTCTTGGAAGAAGGCAGCCTAAAAGAAGCTGTGCGACGCATGGCCGGTGTTTGGGAGGCGCTTTGAGACGAGGACGGACGGGCGTACAAGGGATAACCAGACGAGTGTTCGCGCACGCACGCACGCACGCACGCATGCGTTTTAATCGTCCCAAACTCCGACCGGAGAAGTCGAATTCGCTCGCAATTTCGCTGGACGATTCTCAATCTTTGCGCGAACTCGCGCGTCTATACGAGACGTTCGCCCAGATCTGTACGAAACGCTCGGTGGAGCGCATGCTGATTGGTTGCCGAAAGTTGGAAATTGACAAAAGTTGCAAAAATCCGGCGAAAGATGAAATTTTTCAAGTGGAAGCGGCCGCACGAATCGATTTGAGTGGCGGTTGGAGCGATACGCCGCCGATTACGTTCGACTTCGGCGGCGCCGTTCTGAATGCGGCGATCAAAATCGATGGAAAGGTTTGAGACCCTACATGTAACTGGGGGGGTCGGGGGACCCCCAGCCGAAATTTTACCCCTACCCAGCCCCCAGCCCCCCCCCCCCCCCCGGGAATTTTCCTGAAGTTTTCCAACTTGTCTACTACAATTGTACAAAGTAGAGTACTTTTCGCCCTTTTCAGTGCATTTGGCAGTGCATTTTGTCCTTAAAACAGCTAAATAACGCTATTTATAGCCTAGTTTAACGCATTTTTTACCTATTTTTGACTGAAAAGTGCCTATTTAGACACTATTTTGGTGCTTTTTTCCCTTCTACCCCCACTTCAAAAACCCGGTTACATGTATGTTTGAGACTCCATTTGATATTTTTGAATTTTATTTTTGTCTTATTATGGTTGGTTGGTGGTGGATCGTATACATATATGACTTGTTGTTTTCGTGTGCTTTTTTGGGGTCTTGCACTTCAACGCTCTGCTATTGTTTGTCTGTCTTCTTATCCTTGAAAACAATTATTTTGTGTCTACTGCTGCTTTTGAGTGCTTGCGTATCCTGTGTGAGAGTCACAGTAGTAACCGGGTCTGGCCTAGGTGAGTGGGGGGGGGGGGGTACATGGTCCTTTGAAGGAGGGAGGAGGGTGGTCCGTGGAACCAAAATTTGGGGTAGAGGTCCGGAACGGAGCAATTTTTCGCCAAAAAACGTCAAAAATGAATTTTAGAAACCTATTATGGCGAGGTGCTGGAAGGTGAAGGAAGAAACTGGAATACACTGCACTATCGTGTCTTCAGGTGGAGACTCTAAAGTGTCCTTTTTGACGCATGGCGACATTTGGACGGCCATGACGAACCCCCAGGCGGCCGGTAGAGACTGACTTCTTGTAATTATTAGTACTGCCTGCTTGTAGCATTGCGAATAATGCTTTCGGACGCGCTCACTAGCGGATTTCATCAGGATTTTCTGACAGGGCGGAGAAGGTCCACTTTTTTCATCGCAGTTTGTCCGAAAAAGTCAAGTTCTGGCCCTGGCATGGGCATTTGCTTTGCTTGCAGTATTTGCAACACGCAATAGTGAGTTGGAAGTCAACCACAGCGCCGCAGGCGAACATTTAGAGTGCCGTAATCCAAGGAAAACGTAAAAATCTGCCCGCTTCACCCCTGTGCTCGTCCTTCTTTTCTCCCCCCCCCCCTGAGCTCTCCCCCTCCCAAGCCTGCGCTGACAAGAGGGAGGGGGGACGCCCCTTTCCCCCTCTCTGGATCCGCTACTGAGCACATTCAGTTTTTCACCTAGTCTTACCATGTTTCCTGATTGAACAAAGTCAACCGATTTTAGGCTCCCTAATAGCCGCTGTTGTGGTTTGCACCGGCCTACTGCCTAGTCCAGACAAAAGTGGCCTTGTGGGTTCAAGCGTGACAAATGACACCAAAATATCAACAATTCTTGTGGACAAACTCAGCTGCCCCGGCCTGCGCATTGAGACCCGTGCCAGCTTGCCACAGGGCAGCGGCTTGGGCACCAGCTCCATATTAGCTGGGGCATTGCTTTGCGCCCTTGACGCTATGCTGGGTAGGGATCCTCAGCAGAAGGGTGACTTGAACGACTTGGTCGTGCAGGTGAATGCACGTCTTGTTTGCGTGCGTGCGTGCGTGCGTGCGTGCATACATGGGTGTGTTTCTAGTGTGCGTGCGTGCGTGTGTAAACGTGCGTTCTAACATTTTCGTTTATATATAGGTTCTTTATGTGGAACAATTGCTGACTACGGGTGGTGGCTGGCAGGACCAAGTCGGTGGCTTGTATCCATCGATTAAACTGAGCAGATTCTCCATTGACACTCGTCGAATCTGTGTGGAAACGCTCGACAACGATTCGGCAGTTTCAAAACTCAATAAGAGGCTGTGTTTGGTTTACACGGGCAAGACCCGTTTAGCCAAGAACTTGCTGCAGGTGGTATGCGTACATGTAACTGGCTTGTAACCTGTAGCCTCCACTCCCCCCCCCCCCACCGACCCTCCACCCCAGAATTTTCCCAAAGGATTTTCACTATGTCTAGAACGATATAAGTGAGTAAATGTTTCCATCTGACCCCCCCCCCCCAGAAAATTGCCATTTTCTCCCCCATTTTCCACCTCACTCTTCCAGACCCAGTTAGAGCTATACCCGAAACTGCACTACTGTGTAGTATTCATTCTTACGCGGTCAATATTGCAGACAGCAGACCCCACAAAATTAGAAATTTAATTTTTCTCTGTAAAAATTATTTGTACATTTTCTTTAATTCACAAAAATACGTAATAATTTCTATAGACTGATTCAATGCAAATTTAGGAGGTGTGTCGGAGCTGGCACGGTAGGGAGAGAAAAGTGGTTGAAGTCGTCCAGTCGCTCGTTGAAACGGCGCAAAGCGCGTTTGACTCCCTGAGAAGAGGTACGGAATTTTGTTGTTTTTTTTCTACATTGCATTCTGGTATTGATTTATCGTCCTAATTGTCGAACTATCGTTTAGCGACAGGTAGCGTGACCAAAGAGGAGTAAAAAGCCCATTGTCGTATGTTCAGGCGAGCTGGAGGCGTTTGCGCGCTGCGCCAACGCGTACCGCCAACAGAAGGCAGTGCTGGTGGGGAGGGGCTACGAGCCGGTGTTGTGTTTATTTCTGCTGGTTGTGTAAAACTGCTGGCCAGCACTTTTACACAACCAGCACAGTTAGATACCTATACGTGTTTATTTCTGCTGGTTGTGTAACTCTGCTGGACACAAAGACGCCACTCACTGCCATCCATAGTCGGTCAGTTCAATTTGTTTCAACAACTCTACAAGCACACCCCAAGTTGACACCTCTCAGCATCCCTCCTAGCTTATGCTACAATGCTCCAAAAATGGGTGCGCTAATTTTGCAAAAATGGCTATAACTGCTGTGCCGCAAATTATTTTTTGCCCAAAATTGACCACCAGTAGCAAGACTCTGGGGGCACTCCGAGACTCTTGGGGTACTCCAAGACTCTTGGGGCACCCAATGATGAACTGTTCGTATAACGTTTGTGTAGTGCCCTAATGCTTGCATGAGTGCTGCGTGCGTGCGTGCGCGCGCGCGCGCGCACGTGCGTGCGACTTTGACTTTTGGACTGAACAGAGCACAAAAAATGCCGAATATGTGACGTGTTGCTGCGTTTGGTTCGGTTTTTATACATGGTTTGTTCAAACCGAAGTTGATCAGCTGCAAAGCATAAGTGGCTATACATAAATGAGGCATGCCTTAATTGATACCCCTCTGTTGGAGTGGAGTCGAGCTGTTAGAAGAATTACAAGGAATTTACCGGAAGCGCCCCTAGATACATGACATTCCGATCTACCCTTTATCCTATTATCTCAGGGAGTGTGTCTTTTGTGTCTTTTGAGGTTTAATAAAGAGAATTATCTTTAAGAAGTGTGTTCGTGGAGAAGAAGTGTGGCGAGCGAACCTACAACAAGGCGGTCACGAGGACACGCGCCAACACCCTCTTTTTCAAACTGGGCTCCAACAAAAGAGCGTCACATATTCACCTTTTTTTGCAGCCGCCTGCAAATTTTCCTTAATACCACTTCTTTTCAAACTGGACTTCAACAATAGAGTGTCACATATTCTCCTTTTTTGCAGCCCCCTGCAAAATTTTCCTTAATATAGATAGCATCTACTTTTATGACAGAGCACTATACATTGTAGGTACATACATCCAGCAGAGTTACACAGCGTGGGACGGACCAGCAGAAATATACACGATCTGACCGGCTATAGATGGCAGTGAGCGGCGTCTTTGTGTCCAGCAGAGTTACACAACCAGCAGAAATAAACACGTATAGGTATCTAACTCTGCTGGTTGTGTAAAAGTGCTGGCCAGCAGTTTTACACAACCAGCAGAAATAAACACTGCACCGGCCGTCGTGAGGGCATTGCTGGAGAAACTGCACCGAAATGACGTCGCGAGCGCCGTCTGGCCTGCGGGCGCGGGTAAACAGTGACTGTCTGTGGCGCGTGAAGCAGCGTGGGCGCGTCACGCGTGCATATACTATACCACAAGTCCTTCAAAGAACGCCCCCCCCCTTCCTTCCCCCCCCCCCTTCAATGAACGCCCTGGGGGTAGTGGGTGGGTTGAAAAAATGGACGCCCACTCTCCAATGAACGCACAGGGGCATGCTTCATACCTGTAACCGTGTCTGGCAGAGTGGGGGGGGGGCTAAATGGCCGAATTCTGTGGGGAGGGTCCCGGGAGCAAAAAGTGGGGGTAGCCATCCATTTTTTGACTTATCCTGGTACTTTTTCGTCAAAAATCCGTACAAAAAGGCTCTAAACAGTGTTTTTTAGCTGTTTTATGGTCATATAACATTGAAAAGCACTAAAAACACCAACATTTACTCACTTTTATCGTTTTAGACATGGTGAAAATCCTTTGGGAAAATTCTGGGGTGGGGGGGGGGTGTTGGAAAAAATTAGTGGGGCCCCCAAAGCCCCCCACGCCCCCGCCCCCTGTACCTGTAACCGGGAACTGGACCTGGGGGGGGGGAGGGTTTGAGCACTTGCTGGAAGGGGTGGTGGTGGGGTGAAAATCTGGAGGAGGGGGGGTCAAAAATACACTCTTAAAAACCTAAAAATAGGTACTTTTTAGTCAAAATACACTGTGAATAACGCATTATAGGTACTTTTGGGTCGTTTTTTGCTCAAAAACACTGTACAAAACGCATTTATTTTTAAAGTAAGTAGTAGAAAGTTTCCAAAAAGTCTGGGGGGGGGGGGCTGGGTGGGGGTTCAGGATAACCTGGGGGGAGGGTGTGGGTAGGGTCAAACTCAGCACCTGGTGGGGAGGGAACCCCCCCCCCCCCCCAAACCCCACCCCATGGCCCCACCCCACCAATTAACATGTATGCGTGCGCTGATGCGTGCGTGCGTGCCCGTGCTTGTACATGTCATTCTGTAACGAAAGTTACCTTTTTGGAACTTTGAATGCATTTTAGGAGGTGGCGGATTCTTGTGCATTTTCTTGCAAGAAAATCAAACCCTGGCGAGCGTCGAATCTCTGCTGCGATCTGAGCAGGTCTGGAGATTGAAGTGTTGTTTCAGAAATCGATTTATTCATTCTAATTCTCTTTTTATTCTTAGCAATTTTCCGAGATGACCTGCCATTCCCTTGAGATCGATGCCGCCCCTTTGATCGTCGCGCTAGTGGAAAAGTGACGACTTGTTATTGGTCATGTTGAATAACGTTGTCATTGTCTGGAATCTCGATACCTATGATGATGTGTGCAGTGCGTTTGACGAATTTGATTGGACAGTTGTAGATGCACAGGAATTTTCCCATGTGATGGAGGACTGTGGATTTTGGTCTGCCACCAGTGGCGTAGCCAAGGGGGGGGGGGAAGGGGGGAAGCTTCCCCCCCCCGAAATTCTCCGAAGCTAAAATTTTTAAACTTGGTACCCTCTGTTGCAAAAGTGCCAATCTGGGCATTTTTCTCAATTTCAATGCAAATAATGATAAAAACGACACTAAAGAGCCAAATTTTCGCCTGCGGCGCATTGTTTTGCATTAAAAACCGTGAAAGTTCGTTACCCTACTCTAAAAAATTTGCCTGCAGCGCTATTTTTAGCACGGAAATCGACCGTTTTGACAACATTGCTAACGTTTTGGTGTGAATGTAGTCAGACAAACGAGCGCAAAGCGTGTGAACAGATTGGATGAGAGAGTGTCTAAAGCTTCCCCAGCCGAAATGGCACAATGTCCAAAAAATTCGACAGGGTCCCCCCCTGTTGCAAAATTGAGAATTTGGCCGAAATTGGACTCCCCCCCCGAAATCGAGTCCTGGCTACGCACTGTCTGCCACTGCTGAGGTGTAAAAGCTGGTTCATCGGCGTAATTGAGTCAAATAATCCTAATCCTCAAATTGCCCACAGCTTTAGTCTATCAGATTTTTTATTGTCCATGTTCAATAGAGAACTTTCGGTGAAATGCTTTAGCAGTGCGCGGTTTTTTTTTACTTTTAAATTTGCCACTGTTTCAAATTCAAGTGGCAAATGCAAATGAAAGTTTTAAATACTGCTCGAAACGGTTTACGTCATCGTGTAGCCCATAAAATTTTGCACTACCACCAAAAATTGTGTTAAAGATGGCCTGAGAAGAAAGGTGTTTGACTGTGCCTGGATCATTGGCTCGCAAATTCGAACTTCAAATTTGAAAGCTTATAAATTTTTTTTTGAATTCTTATCCGATTTTGATGATTCATCTTCTAGACAAAATCCCAAAGCGCTCTGCGTCCACGGTCCAAATTTCATGGAAATCCGATACGGAAATAAACAGTTACTCAAGAAACAAATCGGTTAATTTAAAAAAAAACCTTTCGACTGAATGTCACAGAGGCGTACACATTCTCACCTGCAGTGTACTTTTAGTGTACAGTTTAGCCTACTTTTTGCGGTGTGCAGTGAACCGACAGAATCCGTCTCAGCAACACCTTAAAGCCGTCTTCCCAACCATACATGTAACTGGGTTTTTGAAGTGGGGGGGGGGTCTGAGAGACTTCTGGGGGGGGGGGGCGTGGGGGGGTACTCAGATTTGAAGAGGGAGGGGGTCCCAGAAGGGAAAAAAATGTTCCAAAATAGTGTCTAAATAGGCACTTTTCAGTCAAAAATAGGTCAAAAATGCCTTAAAATAGGCTATAAATAGCGTTATTTAGCTGTTTTAAGGCCAAAATACACTGAGAAAGGCAAAAAGTACACTACTTTGTACAATTGTTGGCAAGTTGGAAAACTTCAGGAAAATTCTGGGGGGGGGGGGGTGGGTAGGGGTAAAATTCTGGCTGGGGGGCGGGCAACCCCCCCCCCCAGTTACATGTATGTTCCCAACTACATAGGACTCAGCGCCGTCCAGTCTCAGCTCGGTCGATGTCAATGTCATGGTCAGTCGCCTTTGCTTCGCACACGCTGAGTTTCGCTGCTCACGCTGAGATGAACGCCGAATAACGTATAAGTTGCGAGTGAGTCAGCGGCACAAAGAGCGTAGCAGGAGCCGCGCGCACTGGCCTTCCCCCATTGCCTGACCACGATTTGCTGCTCTGTGCTGTGTAATGGGTCGTCCGATCAACTAAACTGGACTGATGTTGTGTCCCCCAGCAACGACCAAACGCTCGCCTGGCATCAAAACCCTTTCTATTGTCTATCAGTTTGTTGACAGTTATATCGCTCGCAACAATTATCGAAAGCAATACGTATACCTATGAGGTATGCGGGACTCTACGCATTACATTTCGAATACCCTATGCTTCTTGCATGAATTGGGGATTACGTACTTGAAGTATATGGATGGGTATAGTGCTGTCTACTTGAATGCCGGCTAGGAGCTGCTTCACTGATGCGCTGATTCTGTTGTCTTGCTCCTGTCCGCAGTCGCTCACATGCTCGTGGTCACCGTTCGGCAGCCTCCACTCGTCAGCGACTGCAACTTGGCGACGGCGCCTTTCATGACTGCCCAAGTGACTTCTTCTAAACGGCACGAGCTCGTCGTACTCGCACGTCACCCACGGTACGGTACGCGCACGATTCGACGACGCACGCAAAGACGCAGTTGCTTGCTCTGTCTCGCTTGATTGCCTTGCTTGACTTGCCTGCCGAGCGACTCGAAGTGGGGATTCTCAGAGTGGAGTGACGAGAACGCGACTGCGCGTCCGTTAGAAAAGGGGGGCGCAAACAACCTCCGCTAAATTTGGCCCAGAAACTCGTTTTCATTTCGTTGGCCACACGCAATCTGCGGCTGTGGCGGACAGCGCCGCGCCGTGGCGGCGGCGTCGCCAGTGCCGGATGCGAATTACCGACATTTTAAATTCTGCGCGCCTCATTCTGTTGCGTACACAGCCCTGCCAAACCAACGGCGCGTGTCCGCCGCCGCGTGTCCGAGTGGCGCCATCGCTCGTCCTGCGTACCGAGGCTTGCCTCCGTCGTTGAATTGAGTTGGGAAGACGGCTGACAGTGTGCTGAGACGGACGCGACGCCGCGTGACGACGCGAGCTTGACTTTCAGATGGGGAGCGTCGCCATATGACGGCCGGTAGAGAGTGGCGCTTTTTCAAGGCCGGGACACTCGCGCAGTTCCAACTTTTTCCCCGTTCGAAGAGGCCGACAGCGTCGAGAGGGCCAAGGACGACTTCCTCAAGAACGCCGTCTCCGTCTGGGAGGAACTCATCGACTTGGAGGACAACGCCAAAGTGCCCTGGCACTACATAACAGAGAATGGGACGTAGACATGCGCCCATCCTGCGATAGAGCCTTCCGAGATGCTGTAAATCCTCCACTGTGCCCTGCCCGACTATACATGTTGTTGCTACCGAGCAGTAAGCAAGTGTCGCAGTTATATGGTAACGGGGGGGGGCATACTTGGGAACCCGTTGAACTGAATAAAGTTTTTGTAAGTTGAAGTTAAGTTATTGAAAAGTTAAGTAAAATTTGGAACTGGATCCCTTTTAAGGGATGTTTAAATTAAATGTCACTCAGCAGACATGCCCTTGCTTGTTGCCCCATCGCCCCCCCCCCCCCCCCAACCCACACGTTGCATGCGAGGGTATGCGAGTGTCCTCAGTCAAAGTCGACAGCGTTTCCGTTCTTCAAGATTCAAAACGTGACCATAAAGGTGGGTTTATACTCCGTTATTTTTTGTTCGTACTGACAGAATTTGCATAAATGACACAAAATGACAAATTGCAATTTATACTTCCGCTTGTTCGGATACCAAAATATTGACGAACATGCCAACAATTGATCGTCGCGGGTGTCATTTGTGTCAGTTCAAAAAATTGAAAGAACAACGGTGTCAGTTTGTTCGTTTTGTATGTTAAACCATCGACATTTCTCTCTTGACTTTGGAACGAGGAAAGTTGCAGATGGCGAAAGCTGAGGAAAGTGCGTGCTTTAAATTTTTCGGTCCTAGCTTTGTGAGAAATGAGTTCTGGGAGATTTTTAGTGCCACAAAGGCCCTGAAAACGCAGACGTCGTTGGCGTCAGCGAAGCTTGAAGTCGGCGACGAGGGGAAAGAGGGGCTGACGGACGCGGAGAAGCGGCAGCCGCCGCCCTGGGGCAAGCGCGACAGTCTCTACAAGAACCGAAGTCTCTACAGTCTCTACAAAGGCAAAGCTCAACGCCTGCGCCGACATCGCCGACGCCATCTGCGTTCCTCTGTTCATTCATCTGCGTTCATTTTTGAATGATTCTATTCAACGAAATTTCAATTGGCACCTAATGGGGGGGGGGGGGGGTGCCTGCAGAGTGATGTGTACCAACCCCCCCCCCCCCCCCCCACATGGGCGCGTATGGGCCCATCCTGTAGCTGAAAGTGATGCCGAAATTCAAAAATCCTGGAGGGAGACCGCCCCACCCTACACCTTCATATGCGGGGTATGCGATCCCGACCATCATTATAGTTTAATTTTAAATGTAAATATAATAACGTATACTATCCGAAATGTAAAACAAATATATATCTGCGGTTTTTTAATGGTTTTGATTTATCAAGTGAAGTTACCCCCTTCTGCAAAATACTTCCGCCCCTCCGAAAAAAATTATTTCTGGATCCGCCGCCGGCTTTGATTTGCCGACGGAACATGCGCCACTTCGCCGCCAAAACAGCAAAAGTATTTTCGACCACGCAGCGGGCCCTGAATTACAAAAATATGTTGACAACTGTGGATTCACAAAAAAAAGAAGAATTATGTTGTACATATAAAGGCAGGGTTCCAAATTCAAACCCCCCACCTCGCCACCTCCCCAAATTTTTGTGCGATTTCGAGGGGGGGCGCCTAAATTTGTCTTGAGATTTCGAGGGGGGTGGGAATAGACGATGGCGGGGCGCGGCGGGGACGGGAGGGAGAATTTCCGAGGATTTACAGCACGCCCCTCTGGGAAAATCCCGGATGTTTTCCTGCCGCTGCGACCTCCAGGGTTTTGGGGCGGTGGGGCAACCGAAACAAATAGACCTGACTCCTGAGGGTGATGGCGAGCGAGCCTCTCGTCGGCAGAGATTGGAGCCCTGTGCGTCGTTTTCTTCTGAATCGGTGGGCGAGATATTTCCTACAATTCGTCGAATTTTTCGCGATCCATCCAGTAGAAATTCCTGTGCACCTCTCTGGGTCCAAAACCCGCATTAGAC
The DNA here is from genome assembly GCA_030248085.1 of Paralinhomoeus sp. GSCO2_6. NCBI lineage: Eukaryota > Metazoa > Nematoda > Chromadorea > Monhysterida > Linhomoeidae > Paralinhomoeus > Paralinhomoeus sp. GSCO2_6. The sequence continues at coordinate 22,955 of JASAMY010002021.1, forward strand.
GGAGCTGGCGGCAGACGACTCTGTCGACAGTGCCGAAATCGACAGGTGTCGACAGTGTCGACATGGGGCACACATACCACCAACGAGTTGCGCGGCATACTCTTGAGAATCTCCAGGCCCATAATCGCTCTCTTCAGCCGTCGCCTTTTGGAAATAAACCTCACTTTGCCGATTCTCATTTGCCGATTTGCCGAAGTCGAAAATATTTGAGTTGGAAAAAAAATTGGTCAGGTACGGTAACGAACATCTTTCAATACTAACATCTTAACATCCGAATGGTAACATCCGAAAGTTCTGAAGAGCGATGTCATTGGTCATTACACGGTGTTCGGACAGAGCGAAGTATAAACCCACCGACGGTGACATCAAAGCTGCCGACTTTCCCACCGTAAACGCACACGTGAACGTTCCTGGAGCGGGCAAACTCGAGCTGAACGTCGCCAAGTCGCTGAAAGGCAAAATCGACGGTTGGTTGTCTCCGCCAGGTGCCCGATGCAGAACATTTCGGCGTGCCTCTCCTTGCAGGCTCCGCGGAGGTCGTGTACCGCGGTGAGCCGGCAGTCATCGACCTCATAATGGACGAACGCGCCAGCAGCCTTAGACGAGCCGATGGCGGGCCCGTGCACAACAGCGGCGCGCGGACCAGCCCGTCTGGCGGTCATGGCGACGAGGACGGCGAGGACTACGACGGCGACTACTGAAGGAAGAAGTCACTAGAGCGCGACAGCCGACGCAACATCCGCCCGATCGCGTGAACACAAGCAATTAGGCTTCTACAACCAAACCGTGTCTTCAAAATTGTCACACGAACGTGTTTTGTTTGCTTGTATTTCTTTCTTCGTTGTCTACACTTTAGTCGTTCTGTTGCTCTTCGAGTGCCTTTTGGGTGCGGTTTTACAAAAGCACAACCAGAACTCACTTCGTGTTACAGAAGCCCCTAAAGGGCATATGGCATAACATACCCTTACCCCTGGGGGCACTATTGGAGGGGGGGGGGGTTCTATTGGAGGATTTACGGTACGACACATTGAATAAACAAATTGCAAATGATTTATTTTCGCAAGTTGAGGGTGACAACTGACAACAACTGACACACAGTAATGTAATGCGAAAATATTTTCTACCCGCTTAAAGGAATCTTTTTACCTGCTGAACGGAACTTTGCTACCCGCTAATCGGAACAAGTTACAAGCTAATAAAAAGTACTCGCTAAACGGAGTTTTGTACCAGCTAATTTAAAACTTGCACTACTAAGCTATTTTTCTGGATGCAATGCACTCCATTCAACTTACGATTGCGTTGCTTGAAGTTACTAAGCTATCGGCTATCGGCATCAGTGTTTGAGTTGTCGTCTGCATCGCTCCCTTCCCTTCACCAATGCCTAATCTGCTTCGTCGATCTTCTTCAGTGATGGGAGGTGATCTCGATCGAGGACAACTCAAAAACGGTTTACGTCATCGTGTAGCCCATAAAGTCGGTTAATTTAGAAAAAAACACCCTTTAGACTGAATGTCACCGAGGCGTACACATTTAGGCGTTCAGATGAACGCCGGATAACGTATAAGTTGTGAGTCAGCGGCACAAAGAGCGTAGCCGAAGACGTGCGCATCGATCGGCCTTCCCCCATTGTGTGACCATGGTTTGCGGCTCTGTGCTGTGTACTGGGTCGTTCGATCAATTTAAAAACTGAACTGGACCGATGTTGTGTGTCCCAGCAACGACCAAACGCTCGCCTTGCATCAAAACCCTTTCTATTGTCTATCAGTTTGTTGACAGTTATATCGCTCACAACAATTATCGAAAGCAATACGTATACCTATGAGGTATGCGGGACTCTACGCATTACATTTCGAATACCCTATGCTTCTTGCATGAATTGGGGATTACGTACTTGAAGTATATGGATGGGTATAGTGCTGTCTACTTGAATGCCGGCTAGGAGCTGCTTCACTGATGCGCTGATTCTGTTGTCTTGCTCCTGTCCGCAGTCGCTCACATGCTCGTGGTCACCGTTCGGCAGCCTCCACTCGTCAGCGACTGCAACTTGGCGACGGCGCCTTTCATGACTGCCCAAGTGACTTCTTCTAAACGGCACGAGCTCGTCGTACTCGCACGTCACCCACGGTACGGTACGCGCACGATTCGACGACGCACGCAAAGACGCAGTTGCTTGCTCTGTCTCGCTTGATTGCCTTGCTTGACTTGCCTGCCGAGCGACTCGAAGTGGGGATTCTCAGAGTGGAGTGACGAGAACGCGACTGCGCGTCCGTTAGAAAGGGGGCGCGCAAACAACCTCCGCGAAATTTGGCCCAGAAACTCGTTTTCATTTCGTTGGCCACACGCAATCTGCGGCTGTGGCGGACAGCGCCGCGCCGTGGCGGCGGCGTCGCCAGTGCCGGATGCGAATTACCGACATTACCGACGAATTACCGACGGCGCGTGTCCGCCTCCGCCGTCCGAGTGGCGCCATCGCTCGTCCTGCGCACCGAGGCTTGCCTCCGTCGTTGAATCGAGTTGGGAAGACGGCTGACAGTGTGCTGCGACGGACGCGAGCATGACTTTCAGATCGGGGGAGCATCATCTTCTAGTTAGAGAGATTCGTTCGAGAGAGAGAGAGTTAGAGAGTTCGGCAGTGAGAGAGTTGCGCTTTTTCCAGTCCGCGACACTCGCGCAGTTCCAACTTTTCCAACGGGGTGAACGCCCATCACGATCAACAGAGCAGCAGTGAATTTGGCGCCACCAACTGTCAACGGGGTGAACGCCCATCACGATCAACAGCAGCAGTGAATTTGGCGCCACCAACTGTCAATGGGGTGAACGCCCATCACGATCAACAGAGCAGCAGTGAATTTGGTACCACCAATTGTCAACGGGGTGAATGCCCATAGTGATCAACAGAGCAGGAGTGAATTTTGGCGTCACCAACAGTCAACAGGGTGAACGCCCATCGCGCACCTGCTTGCACAGCATGATCATGTCGACCATCATATGCAAAATCAGTTGCTTTATTCCTTAACATACACATGGCGGCCAAAGGCCGCATGCGCCTCTAGTTAATGGTAAATCAACCATTAAATGGGAAACAAGTGATCCGAATCACCGAAAAAACGTGAATTTTGACTGCGATATTAGCTTTGCCATTCAAAATTTTTAGATTGAAAGCAGAGAGCCCCCTCCTTCCAATAGTGCCTCCCTTCAATAGTGTCCTCGGGTAAGGCAAGGTTGAAATAAGTGCCCCGGGGCCCTATTGGAGGATTTACGGTATGTTTTCCTTTTTGTACCAGATCCAAGAAAAAGAATTGAGGTGCATAGTGTAGGTGAATACCTTTCAGGCTGCAAAGCTTCAGGCGATCCGACTTGGAACGCCCGAGTTTGAAGAGGGGTGCAACAAATTTTTGTGAGACACTCTAATGTGATCGTAACTTTGAAATTTGAGCGACTTTGGGAAAAATGGCACAAGTCAGCAAAACAAAGTGCGATTCCGATAAAATTTAAAGGCGATGTATAGATTGGATGGGGCCACACTCATCCCACACTTCAAATAAGTGTCTCGATGGAAGCCCGCGATGAACGAAAAACAAATAGGGCGTACTCTTTTCGTGCCACTCTGCGTGTACATAGTACATACGTATGTGCATTGTGCATGCAACACCCTTTCCGGGCTGAAGAAAATGCTTTGCAGTGTCGTCGTGGCGCTTGCAGCTTCCATAAAGCGGCTTGACTCGAAGCGATGCAGTGCGTAACGAATACGCTTCATTCCGGTCGACAGCAAAGGCTGCCAGCAAGCGCTCGGCAGACTACGAGCTCCAAAATCGACTCCCCGAGAGAGTTTGCGCAGGCCCGCCCGCCTGCCATTGTATCCAGGCGACCCTGGCAGCTTTGTCGTGATTCAAAGCTGCGTTAAGCCGCCCTCCCCCCTCCCCCACTGGTAGACATCCCAGCGCATGCGCCGGCTGTAGTCGCCAGTCGATAAGAATTGTCGCGCAGTGTTCTCGCGTTGGACCAGCTGGAGGTGCACTATGCGCCATGATGATAGCGCCTCGGAACTCGAGAGAACGCTTCCAGCTCTGCTTCGCCGCCGCCCTACTGGCCGTGGTCTGCTGCACGCTGCTGCTGTCTAGACTGCTCTCGGAGCAGCAGTTCCAGCTGCTCTCCTCCACGTACAATAGGTCCAAACGCAGTCAGCTGTCGGCGTACGTCGACAAGGCCGGAGCCTTCCTGGAGCGCGTCCTTTCCCTTCGCAAGATGAGGACAGGATGGTTTGCCTTGCGAAACTGCAGCTACGAGCCAAGTTGGTGTACATTGTTACATACATACAAGTTCCGCAACCCTGTAATTAGCCCCCTGCGGCTGATTGTTTTATTCGAGCTGCATGAGGGGTGGGGGTGCAATTATTGGGGGAGACTAAATAAGGGGGGGTCTAATAAACTGGGAAGGCTAATAGCATGAGCAAATAAACTGGAAGGGTCGATGTGTGGGGAGCTTTGCTTTGTTGGCGCGAAGCGCTTTGAGGGTTTTTAAAGGAAAAATACACTTCGCACGTCGGGATAGTCTAACACGCACACACACACTCACGCACACACACACACACACCCACACACACACCCACACACACACACACACACACACACACACACACACACACACACACACACACACACACACACACACACACACACACTCTCACGCACACATTGCACATGTGCGTACCTGTAGTAACTACCGTAAATCAGCACCTACCGTAAATCACCCACTGAACGCCGCTGGGCGTTTATTGTTTCAACCCACCCTCTACACTGGGCGTTCATTGGAAGGGGGTGGGGGGGGCGTTCTTTGGATGGGGGGTCTTTGTAGGATTTACGGTCTGTACGACATGTACGCAAAGCAGCAGCGGTGATCACGTTGACAGCGACTCCGATAGACGACGCTTTCTACTTGCCGTACGCGAACCGTACGGACATGGGGAATGCGGAGAGGACGCTGGCGCATTTGGGCATCTCCGAGGGAGGCGCGTGGCGTCCCCCCGACTGCTCGTCGGCGCGCAAGACGGCGATCGTGATTCCGTTCCGCTACCGAGAGAAGCACCTGCCCTACCTCCTGCGCAAACTCCATCCTCTGCTCATACACCACCAGCACCAGTACCGCATCTTCGTCGTGCATCAGGTGTATACCGTAAACCCTATAGTTAGCCCCCTCATAATTAACCCCCCGTAATTATAATTATACCCCCTCCTAAGACCTGTTGAAGTTTATAACCCCCCCTATAATTACGCCCCCTCCTTAAATGGACCATCGTCTGAAAGGCAACATTTTCTTTCCATATCTGGCTGTATGTACGGTTGCGTATGTGTATGTACAGGGTGGCCCGCCGATCCGTATCCAACTTTAATCGCTCGCCATTCCTTGGTCCGGCGGTCGATTTTCCCAAAATTTTAACACGTGGTGCTGCAAACCTTTGCTAAGATACGTATAAAGTTTCATGAACATCCGCCAAAGTAATAACGTTCTATTTGACTGTGCGCCGAATCACCGGTTTTCAAAGTTACCGCCCGCCACAGCGATGCACTTTTCGCAACGTTCCGCGACAGAACGACAGATTCTCGAGCATAAGTCAGCGTCGAAGTGGGCGAACGCGTTTTCTATCGCTTCCTTCAGCTCTTCGACGTTCGAGCAGCGCTGCGAGTAAACAATGTCTTTGACGATCCCCCACACCGAAAAATCGACTGGCGTCAAATCGGGCGACCTCGGTGGCCAGTCGAATGTGCCGCCGCGACCAAGCAGACGGCCAGGAAAGGTCTCCTTGAGCCAGTTCTTCACTTCGCGAGCATAATGGGAGGGGGCTCCGTCGTGCTGAAACACAACGGCGTCCAAGTCAGGCCAGTCGGAAATTTCCTCCCACACTTTGGTCTTCAAGAGCTCCAGATAAGAAGCCCCAGTCACAGTTCCCTCGAAAAAGAACGGTCCCACGATGCCGCTGCTTGAAATGCCGACCCAGCACATGACTTCGGGGCTGTTCAGCTGCTTTTCCAGCACTTCAAAAGGGTTCTCGTCAGCCCAGAAGACACAGTTGTGCCGATTCACTCGACCGTTCAGTTTGAATAACGCCTCGTCCGACCAAAGGATGCGGTCCATAAAATTGTCGTCCAATCTCTTCTGCTCCACAAACCGCTCGCAAAATTCGAGTCGACGATCAGGATCGTCTTCGAGCAGCTTGTGAAGCAGGCGGGGACGAAAGGGCCTCGTCGCCGTCTCTTTCAGGATTCTTTGAGCAGTCGTGCGAGATACGCCAGTTTGGGCCGCCAAACGACGAGTCGACTTCCTGGGCGACTCTCGAATCGCTCGCAGCACTCTTTCCTCAGTCGAGGCCGTTCTCGCAGGTTTCGGAAGCTGCCTCTTTTTTTCAGCGACTGAGCCAGTTTCTTCAAACCTCGTGACAATTTTCAGCACCGACCTGTGGGTGCAAGTTTTCCACTCCGGAAACAGTTTCGACAGACGTCTGACCGTTTCCCGGGAATTTTTCGTCTCGTAATAAACTTTAACGGCACTAACTCTTTGCTCAAGAGAGAGAGGCGAACTTTCAGCAATAACGGAGCACTAAAAAACAAACTAGTTTTGCGCGTTACCGTAAAAACGGTATAGGTTACAGTAATTGTACATAACTTTTTTATTTTGTTTTAGAAACTGCTCAAACTTTGCACATATCTAAGTAAAGGTTTGCAGCACCACGTGTTAAAATTTTGGGAAAATCGACCGCCGGACCAAGGAATGGCGAGCGATTAAAGTTGGATACGGATCGGCGGGCCACCCTGTACATATGCGCATGTGAGACTGTGTGAGAGTGTGTTCGAGTGTACCGACGAATGTGAGCAGCGTCTTTTTCCTTTAAAGTCGCCTCCACGCTACACCCCCCTACAGCTCGAACAAAACAATTAGCCCCCGGAGTGGGGGGAGGGTTAATTATAGGGTTTACGGTAGTGCATAGGCACTAGACGGGCGAGATCAATCAATCGCGCATCTCGCTAGCAACACCCGAACAAACAACTGGAGATGTGGCGCGAATTGTACGTTGTCTTGTACGAACTTCGGGCACAGCAAACTTGGAAATGAAAACATTATGCCCCCAGGAAACTATTACGTCAACCTCACCTTACCCGGGGGCACTATTGGAATGGGGGACTTCTATACTTTCAACCTAAGAATTTTGAATGGTAATGCTAATTTCGCCGTCAAAACTGCCGATTTTTCAGTGGTTTTGATCACTTTCACCACATTCAATTGTTGATTTACCGCTATTAGTGGCTGAAACTTACTGTGATTGGTGAGTAGTAGGGTGGCCCACCCTCGCCTTCCTCTGTTTGATCGAGTATATCTCAGGAGTGGATGAAGCGATTTTGATGAAATTTTAAACACTTGTAGTAGTCACTCTAACTTAGACTTCCTCCAAGTTTTAGAGAAATCGAGTGTCGTTTCAGTTTTCAAAATGACCGCCGTCAAAAATCACACATTGTTCGTAACGTTTGATCACTGATCGGCATATTCTCGAGCACAGCTCAGCGTCAAAGTGCGCCGACGCATTTTCGATTGCCTCTTTCAGTTCGGTGACGGACTTGCACCCTTGGGCGTACACGACTTCCTTCAGAATTGACCAGACCGAGAAGTCGCATGGAGTCAAGTCTGGCGACCGTGGAGGCCAGTCGATTGCGCCCCTGCGACCGATCCATCTGTCTGGAAAGCTGTCGTCGAGAAACTGACGAACGTCCTGCTGATAATGAGCAGGAGCGCCGTCCTGTTGCCAGACAATTGCGTCGAGATCAGGGAAAGTGGCGATCTCGTTCCACACTTGCTCAGTCAAAAGTTTGAGGTAAGACGCTCCAGTCACGGTGCCCTCAAAGAAGAACGGGCCAATGAGACCACTCGAGCAAATCCCAATACAAACCATCACCCCTGGACTGTTCAAGTCCTTCTCGACAACGAAGTGGGGATTTTGGGCACTCCAGTAAACACAATTGTGCCGATTGACGTGTCCATTGAGCTTGAAAATCGCCTCGTCCGTCCAAATGATCCTGTCGACAAAGTTTGAATCAGCTCGGGCCTCTGCAAGGAACCACTCGCAGAACTGGACTCGGCGGTCAGGATCGTCCTCAGAAAGAGCGTGCAACAAACGCGGACGGTAGGGCCACAGCTCAGCGTCCTTCAAGACTCGTTGAACGGTTGACCTCGGAACGCCAACCTGCGCTGAGAGGCGCCGCGTCGACTTCTCAGGCGATTTTGCGATCGCGCTCAAGACCCGCTGTTCCGTCGATGCAGTTCTGACTGGCTTTGGCATCGGATGGGGACGATTTCCAACTGAGCCAGTCTCCTCAAAGCGCTTTACGGTCGCAGAGACCGTGTGGTTCGATGGAGGCTTTGTCGTTGGGAATTCAGCTTTGAAGCGACGAATGACTTCAGCTTGACTGTCAGTTTTATAAAATTGTTTTACAAGATAAACGCGCTGTTCCAGCGAGAATTTTTGCCACGACATTGGGGCGGAAAGACTTGTTTCGTTTAAAAAGTTTGGCTACAGTACTTTAAAGACACGCAGTTTACCGATAATATTTTATTTTGCGCAAAACTTTCGAACGACGCGATAGATCTGGCTGAAACTTGGAGGAAGTCTAAGTTAGACTGACTACTACAAGTGTTTAAAATTTCATCAAAATCGCTTCATCCACTCCTGAGATATACTCGATCAAACAGAGGAAGGCGAGGGTGGGCCACCCTGTATACACGATATAAATGTACCTGCCACTATATTATTCCCATAAAAAGCACATGGCATAGCATACCCCTTACACCCGGGGGCACTATTGGAGGGGGGGCACCATGTGAGGATTTACGATAGGTATGTAATTACGTTGAACTCAAAATCGAGTTGAACCCGTTTAGATTTTCTACAACACGACATTCAACAAGGGCCGCCTAATGAATATTGGCTTCATAAAGGCGTTAGAAATTGACGACTATATCTGCGTTGTATTTCACGATGTCGACATGCTGCCTACGGTTTGATTTCAACGTACTCTCTCTGTATGTCTGCGCGAATCGCCCAGTACAGACTGCATCCCAATAGTGCCCCTTTACAGTATGTCGAGGTTGAAATAATGGTCCCCTTCTAATGAGTGCACACGGTAGGAATACCTTTTGCGCTGTGCAGGACAACAACAACGCGGAGGATACATTCGCATGGTGTGTTGTTAGTCCATGTGTACATGCACCTGGTTGCAAGTATAGTGCCCCGGGGTATACTATTGGAGGATTCACGGTACATACAATAAGAGATTTACGGTATATAGGGACATGTACGCAGATGTAAAAGAAGAGCGTTGAAACAGGTGGCCGATTTCACCTACGAGTGCAACACAACCGGTCCGACTCATTTCATGGCGGCGGTTGACAAGTTCGGCTGGAAGTAAGCGAGGCAATGACGGCAGTGCGCAGTCCAAAGCGAATGTTGCAGCGTCCCCTACAAGACCAGTCTAGGCGGTGTCAGCGCCATGACGCCTGGTCAGTTCCGAAGAATGAACGGCTTCTCCGTCAGCTTCTGGGGATGGGGAGGTGGGTGGAAGTGATTGCGATGTACAATGTATATGTACCTATTAACTATGTCTAACACGAGACTGTTTAGGCGAGGACGACGACGCATCTATGAGGTACAGGTACCCTACATTCACGTCACTCAGTCAGTCAGTGCAAAGTCAGAATATCCTGATTTTTGAATAAGGCTGTCGGGCCAACGGACGCGCCGAGTATCCAAGCAACTGGGACGCTACCGAATGATTCCGCACTTTCGGGACCGCATCAACCACAGGTTCTCAACGCTTTCCCCTTCCCAGGGACGTAATGTATTTAGAGTTGTTACGGTTTTTTTCAACCGTTTTGTTTTTAATTAAAACTGTGTACATGGATGGTGTTGGGCATGGTGTACTCTGGTACTCCTTCTACTTGGTCCAGTACGTTCTGAGGAGATTTTTTAGCATTTAAAAAATAGGTACTAATTAAAAAAAAACAAACGATTTTTTACATTTGTTTTTTTATTCAACTCTAGCCGATTTGCAGTCCGATCGGCAACAACAACGTGCTGTTGCGACGCAACGGCACGGACATCATAGTGGACGGCTTGGACAAGCTGCGCCCGGACGAGTACCGAATCGCCGGCATCGTCAATCACACGCTCTACACGGAGCTGCGGACGATCCTCATAGAACCCCGAGAACACAAGAGACCCGCGCTGCCTGAGAAGGGGCCAAAGAACGAGCGGAGATCATTAATAGCTACTGCTGCTGCTGCTAACACGACAACGGTGTAATTTTTAAACAGACATTTACGGATCGCACTGGATAAAAGAGTTTTACTAGCGCGTCTGGACCGGATCCGTTGCTTGGCGAGTGCCTTTATCGATTACTACGCACAACTTCACTGTCCTGCAATAAATGCTGAGAATGCTCAGTTGAGAACAGTGCACGCGCGCACGCACGCATGTGTAAACGTGCTGATTGCATGTTTACTGTATTACAAACCTAATTAGTGCTTGAATTGGCTTGAGGCAGTGGCTTGCAAATTTGCATATTGCAGCTGCCAGTGACATCATGCCAGGTGCTTCTTCGACAAATTGCAATTACTGACTTGTTTATCCTTTTAACCACAAGTTGGCATTTCTTTTTTGCCGGTAATTTTCGCATATGTAGCAAAAAAAACCGACAAATACTGTGAGCCAAACAAGCCCAATCAAAGAGTCTCTAATCGCGCGTTTCGCTGCGTTCGACTTCGCTTCTCGCTCTCGTTCCGCTTGTTAATGAGTGTGCGTCAGGTTAGTGTTGTCGTGGGCAGTGCCGCCGACCGACACGCAGCTGGAAAGTCAGTGCAGCTGCTTCTCCTACAGCTTTCTCCTCTGCGGCACCCTTCGTTCAATTCAATCCGCTGTGGCTCAAATTGGTCAGAGCGGCGAGGTCTCTACGTGAGTGTGAGCCGAGTCATTTCATACATACAGGTACATATAAATGCGATTCGCAATCTCCATTTCAGAATATGGAAACTGGAGCCATGAGGAGTGCCGTGGCTGTCGTCGTCGTGAGCCTGCTGTCGCTGACCTTCGCGGCTGCGCAACTGGAGGAGCTGACAGCGGAAACGCTGAGCAGCAAGTGCGGACACGACTGCCAAGCCGCAGTGCTCGGCCTGTGAGTCGCCGTTGACCGCACAAGTACCGCATATGGACCAACATACATACACACTGAACACACTGAACGCAGAAGCAGTTGAGTAATGGATCACGCAATGGATCACCTTTCCTGACGCGTGTGTGGTGATGCGCTGGTGCGACGCGCTAATACAGGGTGCGCACATCGCACGAACCGCACCCAGAGCGACCGCACCCACGCGCGCACCGCACCCACGCGCGCGCCGCCCCCCGCCACACACACACACACACACACACACACACACACACACACACACACACACACACACACACACACACACCCACACACCCACACACGCACACACACACACACACACAGACTAACATGTGAGGTAGGCTAATTATGTAGGCATGTAGGTTTGTCTACTGTATGTGATGTGTACCTAAAGGTGCCCTTGGTGACGGCTAGCCATTGCAGCAGTTCACTCAGAGTGTTTCCGTTGTGCAGGGTCGCGCAACTGTGCCGTCTGGACTCTGGAGCCCGACAAGATGAGCGGCATCGTCAGACAGGCGCTCGACGGCGACCTTTGCGCCAGGGCTGCTCGCCGACTCGCACAGCTACGCCATCGTCATGTGTACGGCGCTCGCTATCAGCGCCAATTCTGAAGACGTTGTCGCGCAGACAGCTGCTGCGTCGGACTCCCTTTGGTCCGCTTTGAACGAACCGTGCTCGATTGCTATATGCTGAGTAAAGCGAGTAAAAGTATCGAAACCACAAGAAAACGTGCGAAACAAGCGTGTTCAAACGAAATATGACACGGAAACGTGCCGCTGCCTACGAAAGCGGCGACTTATCGTAGAGAACGCTGTGTTGTCAACCTCGGATGTTGACAGTGGCTTAGAAAGACCTGACCTGACTCCAGGACAGCTGGAAGAACAGCGCCATGCCGGTGTCGTATGTAAAAGCGTTCGCTATGTAAAAGTGTTCGCGTACACTATTACATAGTCAATACGCATAGTTATGAATAAGTGTTCGCATCCGTTTCAGTGTTTCCTCTACTATACATCCTATGGGGTGTGCAGTGTACACCTCTGCTTCAACTAATTGGTCAGTGTGAGTGAAGGCGCAGTGTGTCTACATCGATTCTACATTGGTTGGCAGCGCTGCTGCTTTTCTGCTTTTGTACATGGCAATATCAAGCGTTCAGGCTAGTCGCTGCAGTTCAGGTAGTATATAGGTTTCGGGCCTCATACATTGGTCTCTGCCAACTTTTTCTTCTGCAAGTCAAGAACGGTTAGAGATAAGCGTTAGGCAGAGATAAGGGTTAGGCAAGTGGGCTCGCGCGTGTCCGCCACGGCAACGGTTAAACAACAGACTTGACTTCGGTGCCGGGGGTCGGCGTCTCCTATGGGTGATTTTGACGAGCACCGTTCGATCCGTCTACAGGTGCACGGCCTGTTGCTAGCGCGGACGAGTGAAGCAAGCGAACTATATTATGTTCAAAAGAATGCGATGTTTGCAACGCGAAGTAAAAGGTGACAAGTGAGGAAAGTGCAATCAACAAAAGAAAATTTAGGTGGAAAAAAGGGAAAAGGTGTATATGGGAGAGGGGTAGGGAGAAGAGAAAGGGGGGGGGGGGGGGGGGGGGAAAAATTTTATTTAAAAAAATAAAAATAATTAAAAATAAAAAATTAAAAAAGATTATAATAAATAAAAAAAAAGATAAAAATTAAAAAAAAAAAAAAAAAAAAAAAGATTGATTCCAACGTCAGTATGTACATACATACGTGGGCGACACGCACGGGGATATCGAAGTGCACGACCCCTAAGAGCACGCGCGCAACGGAGAGCAATCGTGTGTCGTAATCATCTGAACAGTTGCATGATCCCTGCAACGGGTAACTGGAGGATCTGCAGCTGACCTCTGTCCTGCCATCTTTCTCCTCATTTCTACACGGCGATGGCAACGCATTCACCGCAGTGTCTCTCCGTCTCGACGCAGAGGAGCATGTAGCGGGCGACGTCGGCTCGACTCATGAAGTAGCTCTTGCCCACCACCATCTGGCCTGGAGCGAGTGCGCGAACATTGCGTGCGTGCGTGCGTGCGTGCGTGCGTGCGTGCGTGCGTGCGTGCGTGCGTGCGTGCGTGCGTGCGTGCGTGCGTGCGTGCGTGCGTGCGTGCGTGCGTGCGTGCGTGCGTGCGTGCGTGCGTGCGTGCGTGCGCGCGCGCAACCGTACGGTCGTCTGCCGCAGCGATCTCGGTGTCGGTCTGTGGTCCGTTGGTCAGACTCGGCACCCTAACGCAGGTGAAGTCGATGTCGTACTTCTGAGTCACAAAATACTCTTCCATGCGATAGAGATCGTCCACGTAGCCGCTCACGAGGCGAACCATCTGAAAACTGCGTTTACAAAGATTAAAGGGCGTCCCGCCCTCCTGTCGCACCTGTTGTCAAACCACATACGCTAAATCGGATCTGCGGGAACCGTTTTAAATTCTCTTAAATTCAAACGTTTACAGCAAGCAGTCCAAATTTGGACTTTCAAAAGTTTCAACGAAATCGGCTGCGCCGTTTCAAAGTTGGACATGGGCATGGGCATGGAGCTTAGGTTGCTCCAAAAAGCAGGACGAACTGTCTTGCACAGGCTGTCTACAGAATCGACGAAAGGAAAGCGCACCCTTGTGAAGAGCGCGAAGTGCCAGGGAACGGTGTGGTCGACGTAGGTGCAGATGCCGCCGCAGACGACCAAGCGCCTCACTCCGCACGCTCTCATCGCGTCCACCAAGGCCCTGGCGCTGTCTCGGTAGAGCGTGTGCGTCCACTTGAGGCCCGCGGCCACCGTCGAGGGCCCCAGCGCGCTGAGGACGGCGTCCACTCCTCGGAAACGCTCCTCCAGCGACTTCGCCGAGAACACGTCTCCCTGAACTGGCGACGCATCGCTGGAGTGTTGCGTGCCAGCCGACACGCTGGTTCACCAACTACAATGCTGCCGGATATTAGGGGCAACGCTAGGACGCCGTCAATGGCCCATTTAGCGCACCCATCTCCATGACACCTTTCCGTCTAAAGCCGCACACCTAATTAGCCAAGGAGGGGGAAGACCTCGATCTAGTGGATCCATCAAGAATCGAACCCAGGACCCGAATCAGCGCAAGACGCCGATTCTAGACCATACGCTGCTCGTTCGATGACTAAGTTCGTAGTTGGTTCGGGACCACCAAAAAGGGCGAGCCGAACAACTGAGACGGTGTCCAACCAATACCGACCTTGTAAGACTTGAACTTTGGGTGATCAAGGATTGCGGAATCGAAGGCATCCGGTCGCCTGCCGATCGCCGTCACGGAGTGGCCTGCCTTCAACGCCTGTTCCACGATCTGACGCCCAGTGCCGCCCGTGGCTCCGAGCACCGCCAATTTCATCTTTTCCTTTCCGCCTTTCCCGTCCGCAAATTATCCAAGCACAAGGCGGCGTGGACTTTGAGCACGCTTGGTGGCGCCCGCAAGGAAAGCGAGCGAAAGAAGAAAAGAAGAGCAAGAGGACTCGACGCAGTCCGAAGGGGGGTCGACGCTCTTATAGGCGATTACAGCACGGAGAGCATCGCACAATTCACGCAATTTTGAAAGCGGCATTCACGCGCGATGGGCGTGAACTTTCCCGTGATAGGACGCCGTCCTCAGTACGCACAAGTAAGGCATTGCGGGCGTACCCACGCGTCACGTCGTTCCGTTGTCAGAGGCCGAACTGTGTCAGTGGCCTTCACTGAACAGAGGCCAGAGAAGCGCTGCTCTTTCGTCCTACTAAGGAATACTTCGTTGCTTCGGTGCGACACTTTTCCCTTGTCATTGTCACTACGCTGAAGGCTTTTCGATGCGATACTAATTTTTGTTTAGGTTGATTTTTTGCCTATGCTTAGGCTGAGCCAAAGCCCAAGCCTAAGCTATATGGGAAATAAATCGAGTAAAGGGCGAAGAGATTGGGTTCGAAAAGTTCGTCGTGACGCTGTGCATGAAGCGCGTCGTCGCACCACGTCCGTCCCGGCGTCCCCCGTCGTCGCACCATCGTCGTCGTCGCACCACGGCGAACCGGCCTTCAAACAAGCGCAGCCCCCCCCCCCCTAGAGGGTCGGGACAGCCAATATTTTTCAACAGGGTACCCCCTGTGAACAAAGTCGTGGATTGCAAAGACTAGTCCGCCACCTGAATTGTATCCAGGCAATGGATCGACTAAGGCTTTTTGGGCACACTATGCAAAAATGGATTAAGCAGTGCAGCAACCAACTGCATCTAACGACCTATCCTAAACGACCAATCTAACGACCATCTAACGAGTGTTTGAATCGCAGTATGCACATTAATGAATGCGTCTGATCGAGTACGACCTACTTGCGCACGCCATGCAGAGATGGATTAAACAGTGCAGCAACTATGTACCTGCGTCTAACGACCTATCCAAAACGACCGATCCAACGACCATCTAACGATCATAACTAACGTCCATGCAATTCACCGTTCTGTCCACCTTTGCGGGGAAGGGGGCGAGCAGGAGGCGCGCGCGCCCCGCCCCTTGGATACCCTAGGGTTTCCAGACTGGCATTGTATACGATCTCTAGAAAGCAAATGACAGAGTCTGACGGACGCACGCACGCACCAGCACACCACAGCCAGGCAGGCTGGCAAACGTTCACATCCAGGCAGGCAAACATGCTCGTTGTCGTTGCGCACACATTTTAGAGCCGTGTGTAAATCGGACGGCATCAATGGCATCACTGTTTGTCTTACAACTTTGCGCTGGTGTGCAAGCATTTTAATGTTACCCATCCAAAAGATGAAGTGCCGTGACATAATCATAGGTGTAACTGGCCATCACAGCTGGGTGGGGGGAATCCCGGATTTTTCAAAAGTGGCTGGGGGTGACCTGCACGGCCAAATTTGATACAATTTCTGTTTTTCCAGCCTCAATTGTGACCTAGAAAATGCTTCGTGTCTGCTGAAAACACAGCGCCGCAGGCAAAAATTTGTAAATTTTTGGCCAAAAACGTGCTTCAGTGACTCTAAAAATGGTCAGTTGGAGCAAAAAAACAGCGCCGCAGGCAAAATTTGGTAATTTTTCGGCCGAAAACGCGCCCAAAAGACTCCAAAATGGTCTGTAGGTGCGTAAAATACAGCCACGCAGGCGAAATTTTTGACATTTGGACAATAAAATGCTGCTCACAAGCCTGAAAAACACCTTGGGAAGTATGAAAAGCGCAATTCAGCCATAGGGGTAACCCGCAGTCAGTGCAGGATTGACCAAAGCTGGGGGGCGGGTGGTCCTACTTTTCGTGCAGGATTGACCAAAGCTGGGGGTGGGGGGGGGGGGTGTTGCCCGTCTGGATTCGTCGAGCCGTTAGAGAGTTTATCGCTGGCAGACAGACGCACAGACAACCGCCGGAGTTGTAAGTAGATTACCCAGCAGACCCGCAACCTACAGGCCAGTTCTTATGTATATCTAACGAACCCGCCTGCTGCTGGGACCCACCTGAGGTGAAAGGACCCACGTTGTTTTGGCGCAGCAGCGCAGGAAGCGGCGGCGCAATCTTTCAGAATGAATGTGTGACAAGGGGCCCTAGGAGACAAGGGGCCCTACTAGCCAGTAGATTGCAATCAGTTATGATGGGCAAGGGGCCCTAGGGGCAAGGGGCCCTATGCGACAAGGGGCCCTAGTTCAGTGGCGGCGCTAGGAGGGGCAGGGAGGGGCGGACTGCCTCTCACAACTTCTAGACTGCCCGCGCAACTTTCTTCATCTGCACTGCATACATGTGTGCGGTTGCTGTGCGTGTGCATAACAATATCCAGTTAAAAACCATTGGTGGGAGAACAGACGAGTTCTTCACTTCCAATCAAGATGTGGGGCAGAGAGAGCGTCGTAAAAACATATTGTAGCTGACGGTAAGCGCAACCCGCTTACATGTACAGGGTGGGCCACCGCTTATTTCCAACGTTAGATTTCTCGGTTGTTACCTTACATTTTACATTTAATTTCATCCAGCACCCTGTTCCTCCATTCAACCTGTTCCTCAATGGTTTGTGCCTGAATTGTTCGCGGCCTATAGCTTAGAAGTGTGCACATTTTAAACTGGATAGTTTCAATCAACTGTAACCGTGAAACATCGAAAACGCTTCAATTTTTGAAAAGCTAACCATCACTGTCTACCCATTTCGATGACGACGTCGACGTCATTGCTTCTGTTCAACGTTGCTACACTTCTCTACCCAGACTACAATCTGCGGCCCTCTGATCCAATCAGCAATACAAACGCACACAACGTAAAGCGAATACATTTTTAAAGCGCAGTCGCACGCCCGCTGCTGTGCCAAATTTGGCCATGTCGGTATAGGATAGGGCCCCTTGCCCATAGGGCCCCTTGCCCACTAGGGCCCCTTGTCGCACGTCGTTTCCCATCTACTAGGGCCCCTTGCCTACTAGAATGGGGGGAACTAGGGCCCCTTGTCCCAGTACCTTCAGAATAACCCAGCCGTCCCCACAATCCGACGAGCGCAGCAGCCAATCGAAAATATCAGAACAAGCGCGCCGCGCGCGCGCAGAGAGCACCGGCGGCGCGGCAGCGCAGACAGCACGGGCGGGCGGCGCGGCGGCGGAAGCTCCGTAGTGGCTGGTGATCGCTGACGCCCAACGTTGCTGCGGTCATAGATAAGGCAAGCTCTCTTGGGGCTACAAGTTCCCTCTTGGGGCTACAAGTTCACTCCTGGGGCTACAAGTTCCCTCATGGGGCTACAAGTGCACGGGGCTACAATTGCACCGCTGGGGCTACAACTTCCCTAGATCGGGGCTACAGCTGCACTCTACGTCAATTTCCGCGGCAGCGCGAAAGGGGCCGACCTTTTCGGCGGCACGTACATGTACCTACGCGCGTACGAGCGACTGTCTGGCGTCAGCAGGTGTACTGTACCTACTGCGCCAGCACACACGTGAAAGCCTCGCCTTTCGACTCGAGAGCAAGTGGCACATCCAATCGGATACATCCAATCCCTCTTGACGCGCGCATTCTTTCAACTCTTCCACCCCCCCCCCCCCCCGAAACCCCCGTCGTTCGTTCGTCCGACAGACAAACAACTTCTTGCGATTGGCTTGCGCTCGTCACAGTCTACTGTAGGAGTGTATCATCACAGGCACAGTGTACTGTGACTGTGACGGACGGGAGGGAGAGAGAGAGAAGGTTCTGCGTCGGCTAAAGGGTAGGCTTTGTCCTAAAGACTGGCGGATCCAGGATTTTCTGACAGAGGGGGGAGAAGGTCACCGCACAACTACTATGGAATAGCGAAAAATAACGGACTTTGTGAGCTCCCTTACGAATCAAACGTGAGTTGGAAGAGAACCACAGCGACGCAGGCGAAAATTTTGCCCTTTTGAGTGCCAGAATCCAAGGAAAACGTAAAAATCTGCCCATTTCCCCTTGTGCTCGCCCTTCTTTCCTTCTTCTCCCCCTGATCTCTCCCCCTCCTTCCCCCCCCAAATCTGAGCTGACAGGAGGGGGAGACCCCCCTCTCCCCCCCGTCTGGACCGCTAGTGGTCCTAAAAGATAGAGCAAACTCCGAAAGCGCGCAAGTTGAAAATGTCTATGCTTGCGCACGCATATACAGTTTTAACAGCGACATACTGCACTATTGCTGCAATCCATTCAATTCGATTAAATGCAACCTAATGCAAGTCTATTTCGCAATTAATTTGTAAGCCCTATAGTCGGTTGTGCGTGCAATTCTCTCGTGTTGATACAGTTCGTCTCTCAAATCAACACTGTTGTTCCCGGCGCTTGCGCATGACACTGACCCGATACACGGACATGACGACGACGACATTGCAGGTATAACCAAGTGCAACAGGATTCTTGGTGCGGTGTGGTATGTGATTACGCGACGAAGGCGCTACAGACAGAGGCGCTAGAGACGAAGGCGCTACAGACGAAGGCGCTACACGACGAAGGCGCTAGGCGTCAAACGCGCTAGGACAAAGGCGCTAGGACGAAGGCGCTACAGACAAAGGCGCTACATGACACGAAGGAGATGTGTCTGCTGTCAACGTTGAACTGGGACGAGACGCGTCCCTGCTAGTGCAGTAGCAGCAGCATGTAGCAGTAGCAGCAGTGATGCACATTTTTTGGGAAGATGACGCTGTGCGGCATGGAGCCAAAGGCGTTGGCCACGTCGAGCCGCAGAGTGGCCTCTTGCATGAGCGCGCCTCAGAGAGGATCCTGCTCAGCAGGAACACGTGCTCTCCTAGCGCCTTTGTCCTAGCGCCTTTGACGCCTAGCGCCTTCGTCGTGTAGCGCCTTCGTCTGTAGCGCCTTCGTCTCTAGCGCCTTTGTCTGTAGCGCCTTCGTCGTGTCACGGTGCTGGGTGTAAAAGTTCAACCTACATGTGGTGTGGTGTATGTGGTGTATAGCGGGGCAGCAGCAGCAGCAGGTCCCTTTACCCTCCAATAGTGCCCCTGGGGCACTATTTTTTCAACCTCTCCTTACCCGGAGCACTAATGGAGGGGCCTCTATTATTTCAACCTAAAAATTTTAAATGGTAATGCTAGTTTCGCTGTCAAAATTGAAAATTTTTCGGTGATTTTGATTACTTTTTCCACATTTAATGGTTGATTTACTGTTAATAGTTGCTGAAACGTACTATTATTGGTTAGTAGTAGTGTTTTTTTTGTTTGTGTTGTTTGTTTTTTTTTTAATTGACTTAGGAGCCATCATTGGTGCCAAATACCTGTACTATAAGATACTTTTAGCCTATTAGACTGTCAAACACAACTAATAGCGCTTTCCTAAAGCCTTTAGAAGCGTATTTAGCATCGTTGTAGTCAAATGGTGACAAAGCCGCTGCCTCTAAATGGTCGTGTACCATATCGCACTATGTTGGGAACCAGTTGGAAACCCCAAAAAAAGCTTGGTTTTGGTGCTAATAAGCAAGTTTATGCATGAATAACTACTAATTGTACCATCTAAACACCATTTAAACGCCTTTTTGGCACTCAAAAGCTAAATTTTACCAAAAAAAGAAATTTTTCTTTTAATATAAAAAAAAAACTTTTTTTTTTAAATTGTGCAACCCTGCCTACCACGATACTTTTGCCCATAAAAGGCACATGGCACAACATGCCCCTTACTCCCGGGGGCACTATTGGAAGGGGGGGGGCAGGAGGGTTGTATTGGAGGATTTACGGTATGTACATGCATAGTTAGTTACGTAGAGCATATCCTTCGTATGCATAGTTGTCGGTTGCGTCCATCATAGTGCGTGAATGCCTCCCTCAGACACAGTACGAGTGGCAGTCACCACCACCGCCTGATGGAGCCAATTATTGGGGCAACGGTGGGTGCCGCTTTGTGACAGCTCGCTGCCGGCGCAGCTCGCTTCCCGGTGTGGCACTGTGTGTGCGTGTGTGCCTACCCCTCGTATGTATATGTTCATGCATACATGTACTTGATGTATAGCGTCCGCTCTTTGCAACCGAATCGTTTTTGCATCGGAAGCGCAGCCAGATAGTGCGGGTAGATGGGAATGTATGTAGTTGTACATATCTGTGCGTGCCAACGGACGCGGTCAATTGAGGCGGCGCGATTCTGTCTTCCGTTTTCCAAGGCCTACAGCATTTGTCACTCTCCAGCCGCATTACAGGCCGCCTAGTCACGCATCGTAATTCTAGTGCGCGATTTCGAGGCAACCTCTTGACTCTCTCTAGTAGTGTCGCCCCCCCCCCCCCACTCTTTCTCGCCCTGTCTTTTACGCAGAGACCACATCACCGTGAGGTGAAGGAATGGAGTGCCGCCGCCGTGCGACGCACACACACACAGGCGCGTAAAGCGGCGCGCGCGCGCGCGATGTGTGCTACGCTGCTCTCTGCACTCGCAACCCCTTGCCTCTAGTGGAATAATCCCCTTGTGCGTTGGCACTGACGCGATGACAGGCGCCGACGGCGACGCTACAGCGGCCGCCGACGAAGCGGTTCTCTAAATTGGCTCCCAACGCAGCGCATCCCACTGCTTGGCGGCTTCTCAGCCGCAAAACGCAAGACGTCGCTTTGCTTCGGCAACCCAGCTGACTTTGTCTTCCAAGCAAACCGGAAAGCATGGACTGCTTCTTGGTCTGCTGGCTGGCGAGCATTTGCGCAAGACTAATAAAAAATTAAAGAAAAACAATCAAAAAGTTATTTTGCCCAAGCCTGGGCACCACCGCACGAAGTCTGTAGGGTGGACGCGCAAATGCCCGCCTCGGCCAGTCAAATCGCTGCCCTCCGGCCCCGTCACGACGTGCTGGCTTGCTCGTTCTGCGTCGAGAAGCTGCCTGTGAGTGCCGCCTGCGCCGGACTCTCCGTCCACTCTTGTCGACGACTGCACGGAGAGGAGGACTACGTCGTCTGCGTCTCGAGGACCGTACGCGAAGCCGAGTCCGGTAAGCGAGCTAATCTAAATGTTCATACGCACGTGTGCTTGGCGAAGCATTGTTACATATTGTACGTGCGTGCCGAATTTGACTCGAGGGCACTATCTAAAGGATTTGCAACGTGTGTGGCTGTGCGTGCGTGCGTGCGTGCTTGCGGTGTACAGAATCGTGTACTGATGTGAGTGAGACACACGCTCCACGCGTCCCACGCACTGTCATGCATTCTCAATGAGACGACCACGAAGGACCTATAAGCATACCTCTAGGGACGGACAATTCAGTGAGCATGGAGCCGCGGCGTTGCCTGCCGCGTAGCTTCTTCGCCGACAACGCGCCCTCCCTTCTCGGCGAGGTCGACGACGCCTTCGTCTGTCCCGTCGGCCTGCCCGAGCACCACGACTTCCGGCCGTGCGACTGCCAGAGCCAAAACGTCTGCCACCTTTTATCCACCACCACCACGAGCTCGGCGGCTACTGGCTCTTCCACGAGGAAGGCGACGACAGAGAGGAACAGTAGCAGCAGCAGCAGGGGCTCGAGGGCAAACTGTCTAGCACGCTGGGGAGTCGGCTACAACTTACAGTAATCAACTGTACATTGCATTCTCGAAGAGTTGTCTGTTGTCGTACCTATGTAAAACCGGTCCTGCGTTGCCCACAATCCCCACAGTCAGAGTACAGGCGGTCCGAGAAGAAATATGGGCGAAAACGCGGACGACGCCGCTAGAACGGAGGCGAGCGAGGAGGCGTTCCAAAGGGCGGCAGGCAGAGTGATGTCCCTGCTCATCTTAACACTGGCCCCGATCTCGTTGTTGCTGTTTGCAGCTGCCCTGTCCATCTACTAGTGTTGACGGTAACACTGACAACAACGTACCTGCATGTACCTAGACCTACATGTTGCGCATGTACAGTACGTGACCCAGACGAATTGATGGTTTGTTGAGTTGAATACACAAATACCGCAAACCCTATGATTACTGTAAACGCTATAATTAGCCCCCCGCCTTATTTAGCTCCCTATGATGACACTCTCTCCGTAGACCACCCTCAGAATATCCCCCCCCCTAAAACTACAGTACATACACACGTTCCCTATAATTACACCCCCTCCAGAGACCACTTTCACTTTATGACCATTCCCCCAATGGAGCCTCCTCATCCTAGTCCTCGGTAGAGTTGGGCGCGTATTTTTTCAAACGTATTTTTTCAAAAAAATACACGTATTTTTTTGAAAAAATACGTCGCCGCCTGTATCTTATTTCTAAAAAATACAGTCGTAGTCGTAATCGTAAGGTAGTAGTCGTAATTATGAGTCGTAAGCCTGTATTTTGTTGAATCAACCTACAATAGATAATAAAACATTTGTTGTTAATCAATGTACCTTACATTGAACAGCATATATGTGAGTTGTGTAGTGGGTAGACTTACCACAAGACGATATGTTTGACATCACATTATTCTTACGATGCTTAGGTTTTGCTTACGGTATGTTTTAGACGCAGCGGACGCGAACCCAACGATTGGTTCTGCTAGCTTTTGCTAGCTCGTCGTCGTAGTATTGTTAGCTCGTCGCGTTCTTAGTGTCGCGTCGACCTGCTTCGCGTTCTTAGATGCGTGCCTCCAATTGCTCACCTTGTTGGATGCCAACCAAATCTCTTGGTCGCTCATTACTCCGCTTACGCACCACTCACCCACACACTCACCTCACACACACACGCACGCACAAACACTCCTACTCGTCTACTTGCGTGCTTGCACAGGTTTACAGCGTTCGACCTACTTTATGTACCGATTTCTAAGCTTTGGACACTTCGCTGATGGCTTACTATGATGTATGGTACCTATACATACGCACTCTAAAAAATACAAAAGATACGTATT